>JAYKQN010000012.1:22332500-22425000 GCA_036785175.1 Eupleurogrammus muticus | reverse complement strand
AAATGAACGTGATTTGACCCGTGTGAATGGCTGGAGACACACATTAGCATAAAAGGACTCAAAAGTGATTATTTACACCGTGTTCAATATAGAAAATGTTTCATAGATACGCCTCAAATTCAGCTTATGTCTTATTTAAGTTGTTGGGGGGATAAATAACGCAGTCAATAATCCTCTGGTGAGGTGGTTATTAGTTTCCGGCCTCATCCTCCAGCACATCTGTCTCCATCAGCCGCCGCGCTATGTCGCTCTATTGAATTGCTTCGGCGGGAAAAAAAAAAATTTGCAAAAAAAGGACGTTGAGCGGGAGACGTCGTCGCTGCGTCTGCGAGTGATTAACACGACGGCGTTCGCTTGCTCCTCTCCTACTGTTCAGTACTGATTTCTGAAGCGTTGGGCTCTCGTTTGTGTTTGGAACGAGGGACAAACACCATCAATCATCCCCGCGACGTGTTGGCTTTAACCTGCGTCCACAATTATTCTTCCCGCCGCTCGTCTCCGTCGTCGCAGGCTGCAGGATTTATGGAGAGGATTTACATTTTTCCACGTAAGGAGGAGCGTGTTCCGTCCCGCTCTTCACCTGCTAATTCCATTTGACTCGGTGCACTTGAGAAAACACGAGCTACTCTCCCCGTCTGTCTCTCTCGGGGGGAGAATTGAAGGGTATTATCTTCCGTTTAGGCCCGAAACATCACAAACAAAGCGTCTCCAGCCCCGAGTGTCAGTCATCCATTGTCCTGCAGCGGCTCGAGCGCTGCTGTCTGCTATTGGTTCATTTAACAAGGAGCTGACTCCAGGGAGCTAATTAAAGAGCAATCAGGTGAAGTCTTCCGATTTCTAATTGCATCCGGACTATGAGGGGCGAGAGAGAAATTAGAGGGGGATTTATACGGCGTACTGTACGGAGAGAAAGACGGATTAAAAGGTGCTCGCAGGGACAGCAGCGGTCTGAATGTGAGGATAAGGAAAAAAAGCTTACGTTAATAATTTAATACGCGGGGGCTGTTCTGGAGTTCACGTGACCTGATCCCGATCAGCAGGTTGTGGGTCCGGTTAATGAAGCCTTCGTGCTTGTTGTATATCATTGTATATCGTAATATATGGAGTTATATTACGACTAGTGCCTTCAAAAATATCACCTTATTAACGAGTTAATTCTTAACAATTTTAACGTCGTTATTTTTTTTTTAACGCGACATTAACGCTCTTTGTGACCTGTGATAAGTTTTTTTCATAAACTTCTGTAACTACAGGGTCCGTCTGTAAACCGGAAGCAAAACAATTAGCGCGCCCCACAACGCCGTTGTTTAGATGTGGAGCAGAAGACGTTGACATGGATGCGGCTAACAAACTTATGAATGGAAAGTTTAGTTTTAAAACTTAGCCAGATGGGTCGGTGGATAAGACCAAAGTTACCTGCATGTGCTGTCGATGTGAACTGAGTTCGCATTGCATCCAACGACTGGACCTACGGAGCTCCTTCCAGAGCAACTATTATTAGCCGCATTGAGAATTTGTAGGAAACGGAGAAGTCTAAGGTAGAACCGTCGTTGGGGCAGACAAATACAGTTGCGCTAACCGGAGATTACTGGACGTCCCTCACGCATGCTTTTATTTTGATTCACATTGTTTTAAGAGCTGCTTTTGTGACTAAGTATGTGTATTGACAGTATTACTACAGATGTGAATGGCTGTATACTGTATGCTGTGGTTTGCAATAAAAAAAAAAAAAAACATTTCCTTTGACATTTCGAATAGATAAAAATATGCGATTAATTGTGAGTTAATAATGACATTCATGGGATTAATCGTGATTAAATATTTTAATCGATTGACAGCACTAATTACGACACTTTTTGTGTGTTTATGTAACCGTTGGTTCCCTGATGTGCTCGGAAAAGGAGAATTGACTAACCCTCTATTACATAGGAATTGCCAATGTGGCATAAAATACTTTAGGTCTATAATATCACTAAAAAGCAGTGATGTAAAATCTGTGTTTTACTGAAGGACAAAAAATAATTTCATTATCAGACCAGAATACTGTTTTCACTTCTTTCTAAGTGGACTGACGAATCCTCAAGGGCACGTTTGTTGCGGTAAATCAGAATATTGCAGTGCATTCTGGGAAAAAAACTTGTAAAGGGCTAATCTAGGGCCTTGGCCTTTATTCACTCCATTGCCTCAATGTACAGAGAGAGAGATGACTTGGTAGGAATAGAATATCATATTCAGATATTCTAATTAGTAATTGTTTAAAATAGATTAGTTTTTTATTAGTTTGCATTAATATAGACGGAAATACTTCACGTGTGTAAGGATGCAGTGTTCATTATGGGAATCTTTGCAAACACATGTTTAGAGGGGGCGGAAACTTGTTGTTTTTCTATAGACACGATTAATTGAAATAACCTGTAGACTATTTAGGTATAAATAGTGAGAGCATGTTTGTGTTGAGTACAGGAGTAAGTGTTTTCTGTCTAATATCTCTATATCTTCATTGAATATCTTCCTGAATATTTAATATATGTGAGACGCTACTCCGGAGGCATTAACACTTCCGCTAAGCTGGAGTACACATACAAACAAAGAGGTGATTCCAGGGGACGGAACCGGATTCCCGACCTCCCTGGAGTCTCCCGCCGCCCCGTTCCGAGTGTGTGAGCATGCATATGAGTGGGCTTTTTGACTATTTATGAAGGAAGACACGGGAAAATCCAATTAGTTGAAGCAAAAGAAATGTTGCATCTTCCATCGCAGTTTTTTGGAAGATGCAAAGTCTGCTTCTACCTGTGTGAACGTTGTGTTGAAGTTGTGTTAGCAACCAAAGCAAAGCACAGCCTCAATTACTTAATCGAACACAGGGGTCAGTGGCCACAGTGGCCAGGCCTGTGTATGGAATTGCAATTGTTTGACTTTTCACAGGAGTAGTGATTTAATCCCTCATAGAGCGCCGCCTCAAAAGCAGCCTTCTGCGAAACATGTGCGTCTCTCCATTCGATGGACTTGTTGTGGTCCTCGCCCTTAAGACACAGCCAGTTCCCACCAATCATTCCCAGACCTAAGTACCCCGCCAAGGCTGTGACTTTGATTAAGTTAGCGGCACACTTTAAGAACACCACCGGTGCACCGGCCTGTGCTGCAGCAATACGATACGTCCCCTGGCAACGCGGAGCCGGTGAAAAATAACAACAAAAGCCATCGTGTGAACAGAGGGGGCACGGCAGCGAGAAATAAAAAAAGGAGGATTTCAACGAGGAAACGTAGACGGACGTTTGTTTAGTCATCAGACCTCTGCTGCTTTGCATGCATAATACATGCCGGCGTAATTTGATTAAAACCGCCGAGCGCTCCATAATAAAAAACAAGTGAGAGGACTGCAAAATATTATCAGGAGAAACATCCATTATTAATAAATTACTTTTCTGGGATATCTCCGGGTATTGAGCAGTTACTCAATTTTCCTCTCAGCCATTGGAGTTTTTAACATCTTCCTTATCGCCACCTGCTCTTATGGGCCCGCCGTCACCATGTGGACTCATTTGTTTTCATCTACCGGGTGATATTGTTCACTAAGGAGCCAACAATGGCACCGAAAGCCTGATACTGGAAGCTATTCACTTGGATTTCAGCACGCTAACAATATTTAATAATACAATTCTAGAGTGCTTTTTTATTTTTTCTTGCACTTATCAGCTGATTTAGCAACACAGGGATCTTGAGCTACATATATATGTATATAAATAAATAAAAAATGGTGTTTTGTTTCACCTTAACCTGTGATTGCCACCTCTGCTTCTGTCAAAGAAAAGAACCTCCAGCAGCAGCACTTTATCAGCAACTCCACACACACACATGGGTAGGAAATAACATGTAATCAGATGTACAACTGTCCATTAGCAAACCCCCCCACACACACACACACACACACACACACACACACACTCCCTTTTGTTTCTGCCTGCCCAGGTGTTCTGTCACACACAGTGTGTGTGTGTGTGTGTGTGTGTGAGGATCACATTCAAACATCATTGTATTGTATTCTAAAGCCGATCAACACATCCATGGTGACATAGAGGATGCCGTGTAGCTAAATGGAGAATAATTAGCAGCTACAATTTCATATTTTCAGATTCTCACAGACTCCAACCTTAATTTAGGCACCATAGACCCCCCCCCCCCCCCCCCCCCCCTCTCTGTGCTGTGTATCGTGCACTGCCTGGTTGCAGAGTCGCCGTGACAACCGCTGCAGCCGTGCTGCATCCACCCGGCAACCACTGAACCCTCCATCACCAGCCCAGCAAGACCTTTATCCTGCACGCCGTTACGCTTTAATAAATGACCCCGCTGATGCATGCTTCTGTGTATTGAATTGCGGCCACCGTGCATGCCACGGCATACAATGCTGCGTTTTATTAGGCATATCAGAAGCTCAGGCTGTGATGTATTATCCAGCAAAACAGTCCTATAGAACACTATTTGTGACATGTTGTGATACAATATTAGATATAATATGATTAAATAGGATACGACGCAATATAATCTTGTTGTACTGTCGCCTGTGTTGTCAAGTGACGCATGCTGCATTATGACAAGTTCTAATATCAGGGAACAAATGGACAGCCCATTATGTTTCTGTCCATTATTCTGTATTATGTGCAGTGATGCATTATATTTCACGCCCATTGTATTCCCATGGTCAAATTCGTTGAGTGGGTTCTGCATTGGAGAAAGAAAGCGTGTGGTAAGCAGCCGTGTCAGGGTTTTTTTTCCTGATATTACGAAGCTTGCTTACTTTTAACCAGGGTAAATCACCATGGTAACCTGCACTGCATGGCTAACCCGCTCCGGAATAGGTCAAGTCCAAAGGATCGCATCAAAAAACATCAATAGTCCAAATAAAACAAGCATGAAGGAGCTTTTTTTCCCTGCAGGATTCCACTCCTTGAAGCAGTTTTTCACACATTTTTACGAACAAACCAGCGATTAATGAATCTCGGCTGCATCTTTATTACCCACTCTTAATTAGCCGTGTGAATTATAGATGCAACACACCTTATCAGACCCTTATGTCTTTGTTTCCTCCTAACCTGGCTGTTTGAGTATTGATATTATTCATTCTGGTCTGTTTATCACCCTACAAAAAAGCAGCAAATGCGATTGTATTTATTATATATAGGAAGTACTATAACTATTATTATGGTGTAATGGATGTGTGGTTGATTGACTAATACATATACACACTATAGTGTATCTAACAATAATTATATTTACCAGATTTACAGGGGATGTTTCAGTTATTATCTTTTATATTTATCTAACAATTCAGTCTATTTTCATAAATCTTTTGATTTGTCATGTCCTGACAGTAAAATCATACAGAACCAGCTTGTGTTGCCTTGCATGCCTCCTATCATAGTCAGCACTGATCTGTAATCATTTGCATTGAATTGCATTTTCACGTGTTTTTCTGCTCATGCACGTGTGAGACTAGGTGGTCTTTAGTGTCATTTTATAACAAATTGGCTATAACGAGCTTTTTTTTCCCCCATTACAATGTCCCACATGGAAAAATCAGACTCAGATCTGAACAGCATACGTTTAATCTGGAAAAAGTAGGAGCACGTACGGATGAGGGGGGGGGAAATATCTTTTGGAAAAACAACACATGAATTAGAGATCACAGTCAGAGATCTGAAAGCCAAACACAAGTACGGGATACCTGAACAGAAAAATAAATGAATACATTTTTTCCACTCTGAGTGTTTTGATCAAAATCAACATCTCCTATATAGAGGCAGAGAGGATGCACTGCTTACCCTTTAAAGCATTAAAGATCAAGCAAATCCAAGTGGAAGGTTATTAGTAAAATGTCTGAACCTAATAGCCATGAAGAGGCAATCATTACAATGGCTCTTCATGTATGTGAAGCTATTACTGTTACCACAGGCCGATGACTATTAACCTGTCTCCTCTGATTAAACGCAGCTGTGGGAGAGAGAGACAAAGACGTTGAAAAGGAGGAAGTGAACGGAGGACGAATGGTCGGGGCGTGTCAGTGTTATTGTATTGTATGCTGCTTTTCAGCCCGTTAAACGGTTTTTAGCCTTGTGGAGTCGGGTTAGAAGCGGCGCCGTATTTTCCAAAAAGGCCGTTTATCATGGCACGCAGAAAGGTGACATCAGTGTAAGGTCACTTTCCTAGCAGGAGGTGGCGTCTAGGCTGTAGTTTAAGGGACATTTGTACTTTTATTTTCACCTTTATTTGGGACATTTCCCATTTTTTTATGGTCCTATATTAACTGATCCCAAACCATTATATTTTTTTTGGTGGTTATTGTATGTTTTTTTTTTTTTTTTTATAGGGATGCCAAGTAAAATTATTACGCATTAAAACACGGCAGCTGTTGGATCCCTCAACATGTCCAGAATAGAGCATAAAACTTAAAAACAGACACACGATCTGCTGTTGGCTTGATATTTGAGTTTGAGTTTTGATTGAGTCTGTATGTCTATATATATATATATATATATATATATATATATATATATATATATATATATATATATATATATATATATATATATATATATATAGTGGAACAATTGGTATAACCAATCAGATGGTTACAATTCACACCCACCTACAATATATTGATCCAGAAACTATGGGACCTTTATCAAATGGAGCTAATTACATATACATTCATGCTTTCTCCCCTCATTTCTGTGTGTAATGGAGTAATTTAATAATCTAAATGTTATATATATTATACATATATGATATGTGTAACTATACATGGATACAGCTGGAAAAGTAAGATAATTGTATTGAATTCTATTCAGAAATTAAAAAATTAGGTTGTCCACATGCACATCCACAATGGCCAAGAATTTACTAAAAGTGTTGGAACACTTCACCGCCATCTGCACCACGCCACTTGTTTTTTTTTTTTTTTCATAAATAGAAAAATAGAGCCTGTAATCTCATTCCCCTGGTGCTCTAAAACTCCCGGGTTGGCATCCGGATGATAATTCTATCTTCGGTCTCTCTCTCTCTAGTTGTGCTCGGCGAGTCGGAAAACGGAATATCTATCCGCGATACAGATTGGTTTGACCTTCGGCGGGCCGCACGGCGAGGAAGGCAAATGAACCTCGGTTAATCTGACCTTCATCTCTGTTTTTCAAAAACGCATCGGTTTGAAACCGAGCGGCTCTGGCAGAGCCAAACGCTCCAGATGCCAGAGAGTGTGAACCTGTACGTCTGGAGTGTGTGAACACAGGAGAGTGATGCCAGGGGCGTGTGTGAGCCAGCAGGTGTGATACACACCACGTAGTGAGTAGCATTAAGAGTAAATTAAGCCCTTTTAACACATTGGTCCCAGTGGAAATGCTTTCTTTTTTTGACTATACACACATGGAATTCTATTGTCTCTATTGTATATGTTCCTGTGTGCTGCAACATTCCCTGCAAGGTTACACATCACAATGTGGGGAAATTGCCTGAGCAGATTTTCTAAGATAAATGACTGTGTAGCATTCAAACATGAAGCATGAACCGCCTCCAGGAAAATAGCTGGAACAGCTGGAACACCCCACCCCACCCCCCCAGCAAGGGTTGGGTATGTGTGAATGGGGGATTAGAACAGAAAAAACAATTCTTAATAGCAGCAATTTAGTAAAAAAAAATGCATATAGTAGTAAAAAGTGTCAAATTACAATAAATACTAGAGAACAGGTGAGTTCAGCCAATCAGCAAATGGCTGAAAATGCAGAAGTGATGAAGAGAAGCAGGAAATACAACTAAAAAAACTAAAATAAAAGCGTTTTTTTTTTTTTTTTTACTTAAAAGTAAAAAGGGTTAATTAGCCGTAGCTAGCCGTTGAGCTGCTATCTCCGCCCGCTAACGCTAGCTGCGGAAGTCAAAAGGTTTCAGCTCTTACAGCTTCAAGAAGCAAGGTAACAATTTATTTATGTCATGGTTCAAACAGTGAAAGCCACTTTATCTGGTTTTCTGTTGAATTTGTTCAGCTACCTTGTGTTTTTATTGGACGCCACCATTTTTGTTTCCAGCCCGGCCATATTTGTCATGCAGGATTTTATTTAGCTTTTTACCAAAGTTGATTGCACTGTCTTGGATTATCGTATCATTATTGGTTATTCAGTGAGTATTTTATTTCATTTAGTGTGTGTTAATATTCACAAATTGTTGGAGCCCATATTCCAAAACTATGCCTTTAATAGAGGGAAGCTTGACAAAATAATTTGTAAATCTAGTGTGTTTTTAGATGATTTTTGGCACTTTAAAAAACACCGGAAAAAGTGTATGATATTTGATCTTTAAAGCAGGTGTTGACTCAGTCCAAAAGATATTGGTTTCTAAGTTAGGGCAATGTTAAATTACTTAAAAATGCATCATTAAAGTTTTAATTTTACAGCTAAACGGATGCTTAAATATCCATCCATCCATCCATTTTCTATCCCGCTTATTCCTTTTCAGGGTCGCAGGGGTCTGCTGGAGCCTATCCCAGCGCGTTAAGGCGAGAGGCAGGGATACACCCCAGATGGTCGCCAGCCAATCGTGGGGCACACACACCATTCACACACCATTCACACACACACTCACACCTATGGGCAATTTAGAGTTTGCCAATTAACCTGAGCATGTTTTTTTGTATTGTGGGAGGAAACCGGAGTACCCGGTGAAAACCCACGCAGACACGGGGAGAACATGCAAACTCCACACAGAAAGGCCCCAGACCCAGGCCCAAGGCGGTCTTGAACCTGCGACCTTCTTGCTGTGAGGCAACAGTGCTACCCACTGCACCACCGTGTCGCCCCATGCTTAAATATACTGAAGAGAAAAGTTTTTGCTCCCGTTTTTCATAAGCTAACCTCAAAGATCTATTACATATAAAAAATGGTTTAGCATAAATGGAATGTAACCTGCATCTATTGGAGTTGACAGTAAGTTTGGCAGCGAACATAATGGAACTAAGGTCCTTAAAAAGTTCCATGGTGACTTCAAAGTAATGATGCACCACGTTTCTATCAGGATTTCAAGTTTTTTTGCTTTTCACGTTGGACACTGACACTTAATATTTCTTGCTCTAAGCTGTTTACTGGAGCTAATGCCTGACGTTTCGATGCCTCCGCATCACAAAAAGTTGACAAGTTATGACACTTCGCCCAAATCCGTTTTTATATGGAAAGTGTCAACATAATTACTGCACAAACAAAGCCGACCTCAATACGTTTTTGTTTTTTTTTGTTTTTTTGAGATGCAAGCGCGATAACAAATGATTCCTGTGCAGCCCATCATCCGCGTCTATGACAGATCATAAAAACGCCGACCTGAACCCGGCTCTTCTGCGTTGAAAGAAATAATCACCAGGTGCACCGGGCAATATCTCCTGATTTATTGAAGTATTGATTTTGTTACTCCATTTTAAAATGGGGTCTCGGTGACATATGGGGCAGCAGATGAAAGATAAATGTTATAAAAACAGACATACCAGCAAAAAACGTGATTTACTCGTTGCATCAATATCGCGTGGAGGCAATATGTTGAAGGGATGAGGCGTGGAAGCTTCAGCCGCCTATACAGCACCCATCTATCACGCTAAAAAAAAAAAAAAAGTAAAATAAAATCATTTTTTGGAGTGGGTCCTCAAACATAAGTAATGTTCCTTAAGTTGCACTTCACAGAAGTCACTTAGGGTTATTTATTTCAATGTGCTGATGAATAATTCATATAAAAGGCATCATACAGTTTCTTCTGTCAATTGTCCATGTCCAGAATGGAAAAAAATATATATAATAATATGGTTGTTTACTTTTGGTCAAGATAAATCCTACAGACTGTCACACACTCTTTCATACATCAGGCAGAAGGTTTATTGTTCATTTATACGCCGCGAAACGCTGTGGAAAACAAACAGTACATTTAGTTGAGTTTCATTGTGATTTACTAAAACCATTAGAATGTTCCGTGTAGTCCAAGCAAAACAAGCTCATGTGGAGTAATATACGAGCTTAAAAGCCTGCTCCTCATGAAAAATGGATGTATTGTTGTGAATAAAAAGCATGTTCCCTGCACACGGCGACTTAGCGGCGTGCGCCGCCGTAATTGTCGGCAATGCTCTATAAACAACCAGTTTTTTGTTAAAGTGCACGTTATTAGCTTGTGCACTGCGACCAATTACGGTTGTATCTGCTCTGCTCTTCAGAAGGTGCACAATGGACAGTGATGCCTCTCTGGAGGAGGAGACGTGGTAGTAAACCATTTAGTTTTTTTTTTTTATCCAATAAAGAGAAAAAGCTTTGGAAATGTCACCAGTTAAATTGTTTCTGATTTTATCAGCTGTCCACCTTATCTCAGGAGAGAGAAATGGATCAATAATTATATATCTTTTTATATTTGTTGTATGTGAAGGAGGATTGGAGATCTTTGAACGTTTTTTTATTGTTGCTAAAACATCTGAATGGATTTTAGTCCGTTGCCCAAGACCCAAAACTTCAGGTATCGTTAGCATCTGGGTGGGCAGATTCTAACCGTGATTTATTATATTTTATTATTCCTATACATCTCCAGCCTGGCTAGACCAGACCTCTTATCAATGTAGATTAATAGTCAGTCTGGGAACCATCCATCCTGTTTCATTATCGAGAAGCACCTCTCTGGATAATGAAATAGTTTAGCACCGCAAGTTGCTCGTTTTTCAAAATAAACCTGCGGCCTAAATTACTTAGACGACTTTCTGAGGCCGCGTTGAAAGGTAAATTACCGTCTGCCGCCATGTTGGATCCATACTTATCAACTGGGTCACTTCTGGGTCTGTGATTGGCCCCCTCATTGTGGGCAAAACTGGGTCCTTGGTGTCCAGTTGAATTGCAGAGTGAAGTGAATTCATGTGCAAGGAACATCCAGACTACTGTAGTTTATGCTATGATATGATAAGACCTTTGGGACTCGTACCTTATTCTTGGTTATCACCTCATGGAATCAACCATATTTTTGACCAGGGCTCCAGGACCAGGATTGCCCACCCCTGTTTTAAACATACTTATTTATCCTGGTCTAGACTAATGTTCAAGACCCTTTTTTATTCAATGTTTTAGAATATATTGTTGTTTCAAAGGGGACATTGCCAGCTTTTATTCTTCCCTGCTACCCATTCTGTTTATCACCCTCCTTCCCCCGATCAATCAGTATCTATCAGAGATTTACAACACCCGTTATGTGAGGATATGTGGTGGAGCAGTGGCTCCAGCAGACAACAAACCAACCAAGCAACCGGTGGATTGTACCATCTCGTTAGATTTCGAGAGATGTATCACAACCTTGGATTTTGAGTTGCGGGAACATTGGAACATATGTTGCAGAAGCTAGCCCTCCAACACAGTGATGCTAATGGAAAAAATGGGGTTTAAATGAATAGAGAGAAGTTTTGACAGCCGGATAGTCGAAGAATTAAAACAGCATTTGCCAGAGCATGATATCCCCGTCATGGACAAAGAAAGAAGGACGTTTTAATTGCACGGTGTCAAGCTCGGCTCGCCTGTTAAAAACTTCAGCGGAAGGGTTCTCCAGCAGTGTATAATAATGAGATCAAAAAAACCCACATGTAATGTCACAGGCACAGGAGGATACCGACATCACGTCCTCTGTGTTTCATTTTATGATTATCGTGCCAGGAAATTAGGTTTAATTGGCTTTTTTAACTCCAAGGAGACGCCTGCGAGCCCCTTTTTGCAACCCACACACATACACACACACATATATGTATATATATATGTATTTATACACATATATGTATATATGTGTATGTACTACAGCACTGATGGCATTGCTTTCCAGACATTGATAATGGCTTTCTGAACTAAAGAGCAGGTTTAGCAGGCCTCTCAACTCAAGTCTATAAGGCCGATAATGGTCATTTAATGGCCTGATAACATCCGGATGGACTGCATACTTACTGCCTAAATATCTAAGCGATTCCACGCTACAAGATTTTACCGCGTCGATATACAAAGTCTAACCAAAGAACGGAGTGGCCTTGAACTTTGGAGTGTAAAATTCCACTTTTTAAAACGTCAGGGTTTTTCTGAAACTCGCCTCATATCGTATTGTCAGGAAGTAGACTGACTGATCTGGGAGCTTGATTAGGGGGTTTAGTGCGGAGATTTCAATCAATAGAGAAGAACACTGAGGCCAAGCCCAATTAAATGCATGGGCCCATTATATCAGAATTGATTGCATCTGCAGCACACTCGACAAAGAGAGCAGTGATCAATAGACAGCCTCTCAAAATGGACAGGCTTAAGATTGTAGATTTTGAGCAGGAGAAAGAAGACTGAAATCCTTTAATTAGCTTTAAGTTGTACTATGAGGTTTAGAGCTGGGGGGGGGGGTTGCTGGGAAGAAGTACATGATCGGGCAACACTTAAATTTGTTTAAAATCAAATGTTAATGTGCGAGCATTTATGCAGCACCTGCCTCCAACGGGCTAATTTCTTGTCATCAGCGTTGGAAGTTAATGTACCAGAGCTTAATCTATGGCGCAATAAAGTGGAAATGGAGCATTTTTAAAACGTCATTTTCACAACAGACATTTTTTTAGCCAGCCGCGTCTATTACGGCAATTTCACGCGCCGCTGGATTCGTCCTTGATTTTGACCCTTTTTTTGTCCCACTGTTCCGAGCTGAAGGATATTCCCTCCTTCAGCTTTTTTTTTTTACTGCCTTGACAAGATATTTGGGCAAATGGGAGCGATGTTTTGCTTGGATGATATAATGAGGAACAACAAGACGTCTGCAGAGCTGCCGGGTGCTGCTCTCCTCATTACTTGAACGGAATGTCGGAGCTAATGTAGCCTCATCAACATGCTTTCTTGCTCTTGTAATGTATAAGCAATAAAAAAAGAAGTATGCGGCTAATTGCATACCTTAAATAAACTGTTTGCCAATTCAACCCGTCCAATTGCCTCAGAGTCAATGGAAGGCAGCTCTTTGACTGCCTTGTAAATAAATAACATGGGCTTTAATTGTGCAATATAAAAAAACATGTCAGTGTGCATCTTTTTCTCTAAACACTGTTTATATATTAAGTGCAAAGGGGGGGAAGCACAGGCACAGTAAAATTAAATTATACATGTAAATTTATGTCAACCCACAATCACAGGTTATTAAGGCGGTGTTAAGATGAGGGTGGATTAACTTGCAGTGACCGTAAAAGTATAAATGGACACGCGTCACGTGCTGGAAACGTGTCGTGCTAAATCATGAACATGGCGGCTGTAATTTTGCATAAAAAATCCAGAACTGAGTGCACGCTGAGCGGCCTGGAACGTACGGAACTCCACGAATGAATAAACAATAAGTGTTGTCTGGTTAAAGGGGGTAAAAAAAAAAGGAGGACTAGTCTTACACGTTGCGTGTCCTGGGGGAGGCGTTTCATCCTCAGACTTCACCTCAATCATTTATGGCTCCACTCCACTCAAGCTCACTTGACTCGTTCCTGTGAAAGAGAAGTTAATGGTCGGGGATCTCGGCGGGATTCTTTATTCTGCACAGGCTGGTCGGGTTGAGTGAGGGCGCGTGTTGTTTACGGCCGCGGCTAACCCAGATAATGACACTTTTAGATCCGCCAGCAAAACCCTAGCTCTTTGTAACTGGGGGGGGGGGGATAGTCTGTTTTACTTATTTCCAGGTGTAACTCCCTTATTTAAGAGGATGACGGTTCTAGTGGAAATCACTTCCCTCCCTGTGCTCTTCGCTGTATCCCGTCTTTCCGACAATCCCACTCTTTCCTTTCCCCAATGAGACCATTCACTATCTCCAAGCTGACACCACAGGGCCTTAACCTCCATTCTTGTACTTTTCTGTCCCTATTAATCTTAGCACTAACATTTTTTTTTTTCCCCACTGAGAACCACTCTGCTGCTTGTCGCAAGGCTTCGGGATAAATCTTGTGTTTTTTAAGTGTAGGAAAAGGAAATGAAGGAGTGTTCAGGACAGACTTTGTTCTATTGGAGCAATGATGATGATGATTTCATACATTATAATATAATTTCTAGCACAAAACAGGAAACAATTTGTTCCCTAACAACATGTTTTGCTAGCACAATCAACTGTGGAGAACACAGGATCGTACCGTAGGGAGTGCAGAGATTTGTTTCTTCCTGTCCTCCTCCTTTTCGCCTTTCATTTTTCTCCTGTAAACTGTCAGAACGTTTTGCTTTCTACCTCTACACCAGACATCCTTGATTTGTTCCTCACAGGTTGGCAGAAAGGAACAATAGTCTATTATCGTCTGAATGGATTTTACTTTTTTTTCCCTTCATGTTTTTTTTAAGGTGATTTGAACAAGAGCAACTTTAATTATTTAGTATTTCCAGAATCCTTTTTTTGAGGGACCTGGTTGTCATTTCATGATATGTTTAGATTTCAGATTATTTAACATAACAATACAGTGGGAAAAAAACAAGATTACAGTTTGAACACACATTTACTGCCACCCACAAAGTCTGTAAATCCTTTAAAAAAAATAAAATAAAAAATCTACCTGGGACCCCTCATCCCAAGAATTATTTTCTATTTTCTTAAAATAAGATAAGAAGATAAGATAAGACTTTATTGATCCCACAACGGGACAGAGTAAAGAAAAGAAAAGAAAAAAAAAAGCTAAAGAAGTAAATAAAAGCTATAAAAAATAGAAATACACAACACTATGTACAAAATTCATAAATTTGTTGATCCACATACACAGTATGCATTATGGACATAGAATGGAGAAAAAATACTAATAAATAGTAAGAAAAAAGTATGCATAAGCAAAGCATATATACATACATACATGCACGTACATACATATTTGCATATTTGCATATATATATGCACATACACACATGTACACATACATAGGTAATGCATACTTAAGGTGCAGGGTTTGTGTGTAGAGAAAAGTGACGAGTCGAGGAAAATTGAGGGTGTTTGAGTCTCTGGCGGAAGGAGCTGCTCAGCGCACCCACCACCCCATGCAGAGGGTGATGGGGGTTGTCCATGATGGATGTCAGCTTTGCCAACATCCTCCTCTCTCCCACCACCACCACCAACTCCAGAGGACATCCCAGTACAGAGCTAGACTTCCGCACCAGTTTGTCAATTTCCCCTTTGTCCCTGTCTGTGCATCCGCCCCCCCAGCAGACTACTGCATAGAACAGGGCAGATGCTACGACGGAGTCGTAAAAGGTCTTCAACAGAGTCCTGCACACACCAAAGGACCTTAGTCTTCTCAGCAGGTGAAGCAGACTCTGGCCCTTCTTGTACAGGACATTAATGTTAGTGGTCCAGTCCAGTTTGTTGTTCAGGTGAACACCCAGGTATTTGTAAGAGACCACTGTCTCAATGTCTTTTCCCTGGATGCTCACCGGTGTGGTGGGGGGGGACTTCCTCCTGAAGTCCACAACCATCTCCTTTGTCTTGCTGGCGTTGATTTGGAGAGCGTTGATCTCACACCAGCTGACAAAGTCATTGATGACCCCCCTGTACTCCTGGTCGTTCCCATCTGATACACAACCGATGATGGCCGTTTCATCTGAGAACTTCTGTAGGTGGCAGTTGTCAGAGTTGTTCTTGTTTCATCAGTTAAACATTTTGTTCTTAAAATGTCAGAAAATAGCAAAAGATATCTGATTGTTCTCCCTTTTGGCTGATTAATCTGCTAATCTATTAATCATCTAACCTTGCAGCTCTACAAAGACTTATTTTGTTTTATTTTAGGCTTAGAGGCTTGATGAGGGAAAAGAAAAAAATCTACAAAAAATTAAAAGCTTAATAGGAAATCAACCTGTTCTGTCATCTCATAAATACTTGAATCAATCCAGTGACCTTAGAACACAGGTAATCTCAGGTTAAACGTGTGTTCCTTTTGCTTATGATAAGCGTACACTTTATTAGGAGTGATGCTCCATGCGTCGTATAGCATCTTCTGTTTCTACGGGTGACGTTTGTCAAGTCATCGGGTTCATTTCAGCTCCGATTTCTAAAGAGAAGTCTTGTGTCGAAAGACGTGGGTGTTCAGAATATCAATAAAAGTCAGAATATCCGTTGCAGGTCCCTCGGCTTCTTGAGAATTCCGACAGTGATTCGAGCATACCCGGTTAATGCCCATCAGAGTTTCACCTGCGTGCAGCTCACACAAGTGTAAAATAACCCTTCTTCTTAGCGTTGATACAATGCACCTGAAGCTAAAATAAATCCCTGTAATAGTTTGAAGATAATCTCATTCACATAAATGTCTTTTCTCATCACACATACTTAGAGAGCGCCGAAGTGATTGCACCTGCACTCCACGAAAGCCTCAAAGGAAGTGAACGGATTCCTAATAATAATAATAATAAGGAGAAGAACGGGGTTATTATGATGAGTGGTGATACTCACCGTTGCTGAATAGAGCCCCGCAGACACTTCATCACCATCAACAGCAATCACTTTAATAAAAAACTCATGGGGCGTTACATTAAGTGCGAAGGGAAATTTCCAACCTGGATTTTAAACATAGTGTGACCCAGCATTGCTCTTTGTTAGAATCTAACTCCTCTGCAATATGGTGCAAAAAAAATGTCATTGCCTGACTGTTTCAGGGCAGTTGAGCTCTATGTCTGAGGGTGAATGTTCTTGGCATCTGTCTAGATAAGAGCGTCTCAGCGTTCCACAGAGAGATGCCGGTACCTTGTGTTCAGGGCTAGAAAGAGTCAGTGGTCGCAGTAAGAATAGCTACTTGTTTTAGAATGCAATAATTCTATTTAGGCATGCAGTAAGCCAGTGTCTCTAGCAGAGATTGGCACTTGGACTCAAGTTGCACCATTTTTTTCCCATTTCCTTTTTTAAGCCTAACAATATTGGCGTAACTGAAAAATCTGAAAAGCTGGATGTCATTATTGGGTGTACGTTTCATGGCCTCATGCACTCGTACCTCTAGATGATACTATGGCCAATGACATACCTGCAGCTGAAGCTGGAGCCTTTGTACAAAGGCGATCGCTGACTGCAAAAAACTGTGGTCTCATGATTACAGACGCTGCAGCTACATCAAATTTTATCATCACCAAAACTCACCTAGATAAAGGAAGTCACGCTAGAGAATGGATGGTTAGTAGACATGTTTGTAGCTTGGCTTTGCTATCAGCTTTGTGTCTTCATATTTGAATAGATGTTTGCTTTACATATAAAAAAATATGTTATTCTATTTTGTGTTGCCATCATCAATTGGGGACATGACGTCAGTCCAACTTCACATTTCTCCAACCGTACGTTTCTATATTTTTGTTTCCATTAATCCACCCTAACCCTTACTGTAACCAGTAACCACCGCTAATCCGTACATTACCTTTCTTTCCTTAATGCTACAGAAGTCATAAGAATAGACATAGCTGTGCACTGCAGTGTTATTAATAGACAGAATAAAAGCAGATGACATAAGGCTCATTATGACAATATGAGACAGACTTATTTTTTCGAGAATTGACTCAGAGACTTGACTGGGGCTCACACCTTTTTAGCATCCATGTTATTTCTAGACGGTTCAGTGGAACTTCAGACCTGATTGACATTGCACTGTATTCACACATTCTCCTCCTCAGATTTTCACGCCTAATGGGGCGTATCAGTAAACAGAAGTGATAGTTTGGTACGTGCCTCGGTTTTAGGGGTCATGGTTTGATACGAGTTTGGTGCAATGGGAATATTATAGCACCCCTTTAGTATGGATGTACTGAGGTAGCAAACCAGGTACAACTAGTACTACTAGGTAGTATTTTACCAACTGGTGACTTGTTCACATTGTGGCTTCATTCACTAACCGTACGAACCGTGCTGTCAGTCCCACGGCCTCCTGAATCCGTCTCCTGTTGGAGGTTGAAGTTATCTCTATGACTTTCATTAAGCTGTTGGAATCCGTCCAGAGGAGTTTCAGGGTTTTATCTCTGCAGCCGGCGCGTGGCTTGTTAAAGTATCTGAACCACTGACGTCTACCGGACATTTATTGCCTCCTTGACCACCATGAAAACTGTTTTCATTGTTCTGAAAATATTCGGTTGCCTTCTTTAAAGGTTCAGGACTACTGTTACCAAATATTCAGTTGGGTATACTGGTGTTCACTGTAATCCAAATTAACCACAGCTTTTGTGAAAATATGCATGTATAAAATAGTTGATATGAAACAGTTAAATGTCTATAGAAAGGAACTGTCAACTGTTTTTTGCAGGTGCTTATTAGCTTCTACTTGTGCACAAATTGCCATGGTGAATTTTATATTTTATAGTGTATGAGGAAAAATCCAGTATTGTCAGTAAAGATGATATTTATGTCAAGTCTGCACGAAGTTTCATTTCTGCACCGCTCATATCTACAGGTATTAATACCATATCTCATTTGCCCTCTGCTTTTATACGTCCTAACACTAAATCAATAAGTCTACCCGGTAACAGCCGTAAGTGTTTTACCTTCATGCAGCTTAGACGGGTGTAAAATATCCCTCCTCCTTTACTCCAGTACAATGCACCCGAAGCTAAAATAAATCCCTACAGTAGTTTGAGGATAATCTCATTCACATAAATGTCTTTTCTCATCACGCGTACTTACGGAGCGCGGAAGAGATTGTACCTGCACTCCATGAAAGCCTCAGAGGAAGTGAACAGCCTCCTAATAATTATTATGACGAGTTGTGATACAGAGCATAGACGGAGCCCTGCAGACGCTTCATCACCCTCCACCTAAAAAACATTTTCAATAAAAACTCATGAGGCGTCCCATGAAGTGTGACAAGGATTTCCAAAGTTTAAAGTTTAAAGGCATCGTCGTGACCCAGTGTTGCTCTTGGTCATCTGCAGTATGGGTTTAGTGTTTCATTGCCTGAGTAAATCAGGGCGTCTCTGTCTCTGGAGGGTCTGCCAATTTTTCAGTGAAGGTCACACACACTCACATATGCTGGAATCCTGTGTGTTGTCTTTGAAAAGAGTTTTGCACAATGGGCAAAACATAACACCCTAAACCTTGCTCATAGGTTGTTATCCACACCTTAACCACAGTCTTTCAGTATTTGTGAAAACATACACATCTACAAAAAAAAGGTTAATTAAAAAATTGACATTTAAAGTATCTGCCATATCTGCAGGAAATGTACCATCAACATTTCCTTTTTTTTTTTAGTGAGTGGGTTGTTTAAGCGGCTCCGAGGGCTGAAATATGTTGCAGGTGCTTATTTACTCGTGCACAAAAATTCCCAATGATGAATTTGACCGAACAGTTTGACATAAAGACCCAGTCTGGTATTTGATATGAAAAAAAGTTGCATTCAGATCAAGTACGCACCAGCAGTTTCATTTCTGCAACAACCAGGTATTACTACCATACCTCATTTGCCCTCTGTGTTTCTATTTTTCGTGTTATACCTTTTTCTCATCTGCTTTCAGGATTTTTTTTTTTGCTGACTTGTTCTGAGCCTTGAAAAATGTTTTCAGTTAAAGTTTAGCGTTGGATCAGAACTCACTTCCAGCGCCTGTCATCCTTCTTCTTTAGGGAGGCGTTTATTTGACACGCAGGTGTCACCTCGGAGCTTCCTGTTACAGTGGCAATAAGAAAGAGGAACAGGAATAAAGGGGAGGGTGATGGGAAGAAGAAGAACCCTTCCAGCTCACCCCCCCACTCCCACGCTACCCGTTCCATTACAATGATAATAGGATTTGGAGGGCTGCGTTATTGCCGCTGTCTGAGCCGGGGCCGCGTTATCCCCCACCCCTGTCCACCCTGCTCCTCCTCGACGTGCATGTTAGCGTCCTGATTCATGCCCCGTTCACACAGGGGGGGCCCTCCATTAAAAGCCGAGGGGAGCCGCTGGGTTCAGGGTCGTTATAGCCCTCCGCTGAATGGACCGCTGGGTTTTATTCTCGGCACACTGACCGCACGACAAAAAAACGAGAGAGGGGGGGGGTACTCCTATTTAATGGCTGCCCCCCGGTGAGGCCTATTTGTTCAGACTGAGGTTATGTTTATGGCCGTCCGTATGTGTAATTGTGAGAAGCCATCATTTCCTGCAGCACGGCTGCCTGTGGAGTTCTCCGCTTTTTTTTTTTTTTTTTTTTTTTTTTGCAGGAATTGCGGAATTGCCAAGGTCAAAAAACGGCATCCAAATCCCCACAGAGGTCAATATGCAGCGTTGTAAGCAGCGATAACACAGCGACGGCAAAGAGCAGCCTCACAGTTTTCTGCACGATGTGGGGAAAAAAAGACAATGTCTCCAAATAAATATGGACAAAGGTATATATCTAAAGGATAAGGGTTCTTAATTCTACATTACACAGTTATGTTCTACTCAACCAAGATGTTTTCACATTTGTTGATCTGCTGAATATTTTGTGTTTTGCAGAAATCATGAAACAGCTTCTTATGAAGGTAGTTTATCATGTATTGATTATGGTACAGTAGCACTGTGTTTTGTGAGCGGGTTGCTAGTTAAGTGGATAACACCTTCTTCCATTTGGGGTCACATAGAAAGGTCATTATTAACACCAGCATTGATGCATTTTATCATTATTTAGCTTGTGTTTCACGGCCAAACAATAAGTTAAGAACACACATAATATCTAGATAAATAATAGTGAGTATACACTACTGTATTTAAAAGTTTGGGGTCACTTTGAAATGTCCTTATTTTTTGAAGAAAAGCACTATTATTTTCAATGAAGATTATATTTAACCAAACAGAAATCCACTCTATCTTTAGCTGCAAATGTCTGGTTTTTAATGCAATATCTACATGAGTGTATAGAGGCCCATTTCTCCAGTGTTATAATGGTACGCTGTGGTTAATAATTGCATTAGAAGCTAATGGATGATTGGCTGGTACAACACCTGGATAACACCTTCTTGCATTTGGAGAGATAACATGATGTGATGGCAGCCATCTTTTCTTGCAAAGCTAGCAGCTAAAATGAATAAAAAAAACTAAAAACTGAACAAACATTAGTGCTACTTTACCATAATCAATACATTTTATGTTTGTGCATCACTTTCCCATAGGAAGCTGTTTCATGATATCTTCATCAGACCTGCAAAAATCGAATTGCCAAACACCTTGGGTGAATAGAACATGAATGTGTTCTCTATCATATATAAAGTAGGTGTTTCACAGTTAAAAAGTAAAAGAACTGACCTCAAACCAACACTAGAACATCATGGGGGTTCTAAACCTAAACTCTCACCTTGCCAAGGAGAGCCCTGTTGAACAATCTCACGCTGCTGCTCCAGCCCAGAAGGTGATCACCTGCATGAGGGAAAACATTTTTTTTTTTTTGGTCTTAAAACCTCCATTTTTCCCGGTGCCCGTTGGCTCTTTCTCGCTGTGCGGCGCCGGGGCCAAATCCTGTCCACGCCGTGGCTGGATCGATCTCTGCTGGCCTTATGTCGCGGGCGCCGCTCGGTAAAAAAAAAAAACAGCATCTGTGGCCTGTCTGGCTGTGTGAGGAATTGGCCTGAGTTTAGGGGTAAATATATGCCTGAAAATATGTGCTCTGTGGTTGTTTCCATAATTAATTCATTTGCAGGTCTATTTCTGTCCTGTGAAAAGAAATTTAGGTATTGGGAACTCGACACAGCTATGCATTTTGTACCTGAGATACAAGTATAGGATTCATTCTCACGTAAAAATGACATTGAGAAGCCAAACCTTCATTTGGTATTGGCTGTGTCTGAGCTATATCAAACTTCACAGAACCTCACCTTGGGCTTTCCAGCTATACTGATCTCATAAAACTGATCAATTTTTCAGTTTCGTGCGAGCACCTTCCCCCAATTCCCCCCCGTTAATAACCCTTCTTGACTGCCTAACCTCATTCTATCACAACGGGAAATAGCATTTGGTCTCTGTCTTTTCTTTCTCCCCTCCTTCTGTTCCTCTACACCCTTCCATCTGTCCCCACCTGCCCCGGGAGTCCCGAGTTCTGCAAACTTGACTCGCAAGGTTGAAAACAGTTTGGAATAAGTGGCGTGGGCCCGGCATGCCGTCTGACCCCTCTCTCTTTCATTCTCTCCTGTTGTCACCCAAGACTTCTATCTCTCCACCCATCAGTCTCAAACTATCCGACTCCTTTGTGCCTTTGGCCCTTTGTTGTCACGCTGACTTTGAGAATAAGTTTGATCACATTAAATGTTGTTTGTCCCGATTATCCTTGAGATTTACCTCTAAAACCTCCTGCCATGAAATTGTTGCATTAAGCATTTTACGATGAGTAAACCATTATCTTCATTCTTTGTGGTCCTTTTTCTATTTACACAGTGTAAAGAAGTCAGTTAGCTTACTGTATGTGTGTGTAGATCCTCATTCATCCATTGTAGTGTCAAAGGAGTGACTTGTAAGCAACTTGACTTTTTCTTGTATCTTGAAGACGTTTCACTTTTCATCCAAAAGGCTTCTTCAGTTCTGGCCTTGAAACTAGGAGAATGTAATGAAGGTCCTCAGCAAGAACTCTATTGGTTGATTAGTAGAATCAGGTGTGATACCCCCTGGTTGGAACAAAACCCTGCACCCACACGGCCCTCCAGGACCTGAGTTTGACACCCCTGTTATGGAATGAGGGTGCAATCCAGAGACCTAGCTCCTGGTTTCCATCATCAGGCCAGACCTGAAGAAGCCTTTTGGATAAAAGGTGAAATGTCTTCAAGCTACAAGAAAAAGTCCAGTTCCTTATACCCATTACCCATTTCCATACCACTGCTTTCAACCTTCCCAACCTCCTGACTACCTTTCTCTTCGTAAACCTTCTTCACGTCGGCCACTACTCCACCAGAAGGGGAAAAAAAATCAATTCTCATCCTTCAATCCATTCTCAAACCAGTTTATGTCTACAGCATGATATCATCCCTCCCATTTCTCTCCCAAACAAGCTCCGTTCGGTCACTTCTGTCAATATGGCGACAGCCTCTACATCAGCGCTGGCTTTAAAACCTCTCTACTTGGTTTTTTACTTCGTGCTGTCCCCCGGCCTTTTTCCCAGGGTGCCAGAAATCACGGCTGAGCTTTTAGTGGCTTCTAATTCAATGGGGCGATATACCTGCTACATGCATGCACTGGTGCATTGCACGCTGTAACATTTACATTAGGCGACTGATGAATGGTTCTGGCTGTTTAACTGTCCCATGGATTGATGACGTTGTTCCCCGATGTTCTCTATTGTTGTGTGATATTGGGTTAGTAAATTACCGTATTGACATCTGAATTGGACGTCTGAGTGTGCTCATGGCAAAAGGAATTGTCGCATCGAAAATCCTGTGGTAAATGTCCCCGCACTAAATGTGTTTCGGCGGGAACCCTCCAGGGTAAAACACTCTCCCCGCTGCGCTTTAAATTCAATCCTGCATCCGCATCTATCCCCATCCTGTGTCACCCGCAATTGTTCATGCCATTGTTACGGCGACAATGCTCGGCGCATTCCTTTCACTACCCGCGGTATGACTTCCAGCCATCGTACGGCGCTCAAAGTGCAGCCGAGATCAAATCATCCAGACGTCCACACCTCCAGCTTCAATCTAAAGTGCAACTGGCCCCTGAAATGCTGACCTGCAACTCGCCGAGACCTTTTCCCGGCGACCTTTCCTTCTTCCTCTGCAGATTATCTTATCTCCTTCCCCTCCTATACTCTCGCTTCTGACGAAGGCGCGCGGCGGCTGCTCAATTCCGGACCATGCCGCTGGTGCGCGAGGATGTGAAGGGATTTGTACCGCGGCTTACGCCTTCAGACAAGCAGCCTGTAGAACGGGCCAACTGGACATCGGATCCTTGTGTTTGGTGCAAAGCCTGGCGTCTCGTATGTTTCAGCTCATCCTGCTCGCTTTGGTCAGTTTTTACTGAAAAACCCAGATCACTAAAACTCTCACGCATTAAATTGTAAGGGTTCCAGATTTTCAACGCTATTTTGAGGATTTTCTCCTATGAACCGGGAACATAACAGCAAAAAAAGTAAAATCAGCCTTCTGTTTATCTGCCTTGGGACTTGCCCTGCAAATTCCACCTGCTTTGTGACTCATTTGGCTGCCACCGTTCTTTTGGGACGCATTTAAACTAATACTAAATCGATCGGGGAAAAAAAAATTCCAAATCCTTTGTACTCCTTAGGTGCCATTTTCTTAACAGACATTGTGATTCACAACTCTTCATTTACCCTTTAAGCATGGAACTCTGGCTATAAACAAGGTAATAAACTTGCAGCTATCCTGCCTCTGTGCAAATGTCAATAATCCATTACCAGCAACCCTGACTGCTCAATAATTAACACATATCTATTTTGTTTTATAATAAATAAAGGAATGATTTCCTTCCTACTTGGAAAAAGATGTTCATTGTCCCTTGTAACTAACTTGTATGGTGCAACCCATTTGTATAAATTAAAAGCCTATTTCGCACACTTAGTCTACACCAAACTTTTTGCTTTGACTTATGCATCAGGTTCTCCGACCACTAGAAAGTCAGCTCCTCTTTCCCTCTGCAGCCTCTAGTTTCCAATGGCTCCCTGATGTTGAATTGACCTCTCCCCTTGCAGCAGAACAGCAGAGTCAGTATCCCTCCACCACATCTGCTCACTCTAATTCCCCTTTGTTGCTCTTATTTTCTTCCATGCTACTATTCATTGATACAGCAATTCACTGTTCACCCAAAATGAAAAAAAAATGTTAAGGGCACTGTGACTTTGACCTCTGGGTTGACCTAATGCTGTAGTTGTCACAAAAATATGCTTACACATCCGCCTTGCAATGGAGGACTCTGGTGGATCAATATGGTAACTGGCTGCTGCTCAATTCTCTCTCTCTCTGGGGTTTAGACTAAGATTTAGATTGGAGACAGAATAATAATAACGGTACACTAATCTGTTGTGGAGTAATTAACTTACATGATTGATGGTGTCAATTGAAATGTATAATTCGGGGTCAAAGGTGCCGCGGTTCCCATACCAGCAGCAAATAGCATTTTAATGCCGAGATTGATTGAGGGGGGCTGTGTTGCAGGAATTTTTCAGTCCTTCTCTGCACTGGAAATGCACAACTGTGCAAACAGAACCGTTGATAAGCATAGGACGGATGTGTGTTCAGGTTCAGATCGGCAAGTAGTCCTCGATTTCCAAGCATTTCAGTTTTTCCTGGGCGAGCGTAAAAAAAGACAAAAGCATAGCAAAGCAGGTTTGACAAAGCCGCCATTGTCCACTTACTGTTACTAAGCTGGGATTCGTAAATAAGAGTGTGGATAGAGTACTGGGAAGAGTACTTTAGAATTTCTACCACCGTGGAACTGTACCAGCCCCATGGTATCCATTACCATTCGAGTAACCCTTTTGGTTGGGGTACCAATGCATACTGTACCATAGATTACTGACAGTGGTAGAAGTAAGATAAGATAAGATAAGACTTTATTGATCCCACAACGGGGAAATTTGCTTGTTACTGCAGCGTACAGAGTAAAGAAAAAGAAAAGAAAAGTTATAAAAAATAAAAGCTATAAAAAATACACAACACTATATACAAAATGCATAGAATTTGTTGATCAGCATACACAGTATGCATTATGGACATAAGAATGGAGAAAAAATATTAATAAATAGCAAGAAAAAAGTATGCATAAGCAAAGCATATATACATACATACATGCACGTACATACCTACATACATACACATACAAACATTTACATATTTGCATATATTTACGCACATACACACATGTACACATACATAGCTAATGCATACTTAAGGTGCAGGATGTGTGTGTATAGTAACTGAACTGAACTGAACTATACTTGTACCAGTGCATACTGTACCACAGATTACTGACAGTGGTAGTAGTACCACTAATACCACCATCAGTCCTATTTAGCTGCCTGTTTTGTATAACTTTCTTTTTCAAGTTTATTTCCAAATGGTGAATCACGTTGCGTTTCGAACATTAAAAAAAAAAGCCCGGTCGTATAAATTGTTGAGCTATAATCATAATAATATCTTCTTTTACTGTAACTGACCAAGCACATCCAGCAGACTTTATGAAAAATAAAAACAGTCAAAGAGAAAAATCGCTTTAATGCAGCGCCTACATAGCTAGGGGCTTGTTGCAATACAGCAATAAACTGAAATCCCCGCTGAGAGCGAGGCAGACGTCCCGGCGTGCTATATTTACAGTCGTCAGTGTTTTAAGTGGCATCTCCAGCTGACAAGCTGATGCTCTGCGTTACATGGGGCAGCGGCGAGGAGGTAGAGCGGAATTTAAAACAGGTTCAGACTTTCCCCGCACGATTTCTGCGGAGTTTCGTCGAATTGCAAAAGGAACACGTTGTCTTCTCTTGTATCCCTAAGCCCAGATTTCTCCCTCCTTCTCACCTATATGAATGTATGTAGTAGGTGAACGCAGGCTTGTAATGTAAAAGTGAATCGAGCGGTCGGAAGAAAGGAAAAGTGCAACACAAAATGAAGTCTATTTACCAGATTATGTGGAATCCAGTTTACTTCTAACATCTCCTGGTGATATCAATAGTAGAAAGCTGCAAAGAGAGCGATGCAAAAGGCCTATATTTTTGGCAGCAGTGTCTGGTCAGAGGACATTGTGAATTATTTCACATTCTATTACGTGTTGTCGGGGCAGAGCACATTTCTATTGAAGGGAAGTAAACAGCGTTGGGGCAGATGCTCAGGCTGCTTTAGCGAGGCAGCAACACGACTAACCAGATGATATGTGACAGAAACAAAAAAACACACACACACACACACACAGCTCCAAATTTTCACCAAATTCACCAGAAAGCAACCAACAGAGTGAACAATGGCGTAATTATGGCATGGCATGGCATGGCCTTTCCACCAGATGGGGCTATGGCGCTCTTTTCGGGGGCTAGCGGCGTCTAATAACATAGATAAGCATCTGCTGGTGGCCACTTAGCAGCTGCTTCCAATTATCACCACAATTAGCACAAGGATCCGTCAGCCAATCAGGGGCCACCAGGAAAAGCTGAATATATCACACGTGTCAATCAATCGATTAAACTGAATCATTTATTTGCCCTTTGGTACACACATACAGATTATAGGCTGCACTTTTTAATTGGCCATCAAATGATTCTGTAATTATGTTTGATTTATGTGAGGGTGGATTCATAAATCATAAAGCTGATGCTGACCCTTTGTAAATGTTACATACTTTTTTATCTAGTTTATTTAATAGATTTTAATGATATTGAATTGTACCTGTATTTTAATTCTTAAATGTACAGCCCTTCGTTAAAACAAGCTAATTTACCTCAATTAAAAGTAATTGGAAAAACGTATGTATAATTTCCATCTTTGCATTTGCAGACAAATAAAATATTTGGTTTATTTCATTAATTGAATGTTGAATTTATTATATAGATAGGTAGAAGTTTCGGAATTAAATGAATATTTTAGGATACCAAAAATATTAAGTATAGGTAACTCAATCCATGTATTCAAAAAGTAAATTTAACTCAAAATAATTATTCTGCAAGTACTGAAAATATATAAATACAGTCACTTAAAAAATTAAAAATATAAGTATACGTAAAAAAAAATATCTCTAGAGTTAGTTAGAGTCTAGAGTAACTTCAACTAAACATTATTTTTTCACTGCACCAATACAAAAGCGATTTTCACAATTCTAATTGCAGGAGGGCGACGGAGCAGCACGCTCTGACCTTATCACCCCCACATATTCACCGCCAATATTTCTCAAATAGATGTTCCAGCGATAGCAGCACGGGGCGACTGGGGCATGACTAAACGGTTTAGGCAAAGAAAGAAATATCCGATTACCGGCGGAGATTATACGAATAAATAAATGCTGCCATTTCAGGAGAGCGGAATCTTGGAATACAGAATTTATCTAATGGTAATATACCTAGTTAGTATGAAAGCAGTTCATGCACTGCAAGTGATTATTTAATATCTGTAAATATTTTTATATCCAGTTATAAAGTAACTGCACTAAAATGTATAAGTGTTAGTTTTTTGTTTTTTTTTCTACATACAGTCCAAAAGACCAGGCTAATTTAATGGGACTCGACAAGGCCCATTTAATTGTTTGACATATTTCCCTACAGCATGCATTTAAGCAGCCCCAGTAGTTCAGTTAATTAGAAGTCAGTAGTTATCTATACAAACAGTAATTAAAAAGCACGGGAGTTTAACCAGCACTTCATCATCCACTTAGATAAAGGGGAACCTATTTACTTCCAGGCCGCGTGCTGTGTGTCTGGAATTATTTTAAGGGGGGTAAACTAAAAGCAGCGACCCTGAGGAAAACTAACAAACTATATTTTCCCGAATCGGTGACGCGGGAATCGCTCTCCTCCCACATCACAGCCGACAGACGAGCCTCACACAACTCAAAGACGTTCCCACATGAGACAACGCTTTCCCACAGTTTGGGATCAAGGTCGGAATTTTTTTTTTTTTTTCCGGGAGCGATTCTTTCTCTGAAGGCTGCAGGTTTTTTTTTTTTTTTTGAGAATGAAAAGATGACGGTGCGACGCCATACAGAGTTTAAGGCGTCCTTTCCTGAAATATCCTGAAATGTTAAAAGACTTTTAGAAAGTAGGAAAAAAAAATAGTCGCACGCAGACTTTGCCTGTAGCCTTTAAGTTGGAACCTGAGCCACCAGGCAAACGAAAGAGAGAGATGAAAACACCAACTTTTGTTATGTCTAAAAATATTCCAAAAATAATGAAGCAGCAGTCGATGAGTCACAGGAAGCGATCTTGGAATTCAGACACTTTCTAAAAAGTTTTTGGAGTTTCCCTCCAGCCATGAGAGGCACTTAATATGAACTACTAATTGTAAATAGAAGAAAAAAGCTTCAATGGCGCCTTAATTAACGAGTTACAGTTTTGGGTGTTCGCATTGCAGAAATAAAAATACATTTTCTGTGAACTAGAAGTGTTGTTTACAGGCCTGTTACAGGCTTTATTTTGTTCTGTGAAATTGAAAACAAGCTCCGGAGAATTAGAAAATGCTAAAACTGATTAGCTTCACTTGAAAAGATGAGTAAGTTCAGATTTATTTCGTTTATTCCTGCTTTCTCTGCTAACGCTGGATGAGCGGTGCTTAGTCTTCTTACACTCCTGCCTCCTTACAATGAAGCGACCTCTCCCCGTGACCTTACACGACGGGCTGAATACGCCTACAAGAGGCGAGCAATGATTCAACCTCTTACAGGAGTTCTCACTCTTCACACTTGATTAATTATCACAGACCTGGAGGCTTAAAAAATGATTTAGGGCTTAACTGGAGAAGGGAAAAAAAAAAAAGCACAAGCCGACACGCAGCAGAAATGTGATCTTTCTTTCCTCCACCATTAGGCATCGCACCTCGTGACCCCTCTGCTGTAGCGTGCCGCCGCGCGGGGGGTCCGATCCCCCACCGGTTCCTAGATGCTTGCAGCCTTCCGCTGAGGTCCATTTCAAGTGACAGATCTACATCCGGGCGGCAATTACATTCCAACGCAGCTGGAAATCAGATCTGACTGTGGTTTTAAATGTGATTTTTACCCAGCGAGAGAAGCATCCTCCTGCTCGTTTTTTTTTTGCACTTTCCTCCGGCTCACATGAAGATGCTCGGGAAGCTCGTTTGTTGATTCTGTTCATGCACTCCGGTCATAGTCTCCTCTCCACATGTACCAATATATCACAACAATTAAACTTCAGGAGACTTCTTTTTACTTTACCTGCATATAATCCATTCAGTATTGCTTCAGACTAAGGCTGTGCAATTAATGCAACTGTCGATTACACATAAACTCAATGTTTTATTACCATGCTTATTTATTTTTTTGTATTTGCGGTGCCTTATACATGATTAATATGACAAATATGAAAACTGCTCTTCACCTCTTTAAGTGTGTCCCTCTCCAACCGCATGTTTGCGCTTGCAGTTTAATTGCCACTTCGACTCGTTTGAACGTTCGCACTTCAGCGGACAATAAAAAGGCTTTAAAGAGGTGTTGATCACTTAAACATTTGAGCTATAAAATAAATTGTTATTGTCAGTTATATACAGTATATATAAAAATTCTCCTTTCATGGGTTGAAAATGGTTTGACCATGTTTAAAATCAGTTCTGAAAAGCTGGATCATGAAATAAATAGCAGAAGATTTACGCTCGACACCCCCCAGGTCCGCTTTGTTTCAAATAGGAAACTAATATAAAAACTCACATCTTCAGATAAGACGTGATCCTGTCTGTGTTTATTATGGTTTTCTGCTCTTCTGGGAAAATTCTACATTAAATCCACAAATGCATCTTTCTAGGGACATCAAAACTTCAGATAAAGGCCAGCATGAGCTTACAATACGGGACCTTTACCTCTTTTGGCTGTCTGTGCCTGCAGTTATCAGCCGGTAAAACCTTGTTTAGGATGTTAAATCGTGGCGTAATCGCCGCCCCGCCGACCTCTGCTGCAGCAGTGGAACTTGTATTTCAGACGAAACTTCATCTGCATTTAACTCGCACATTTTTCACCACTTGCACCTCAACCAACACTATACAGTCACAGTTTTCCCCTTGAGTATACACCTGCACCAACACTAAAGTTGCTCCTTTCAGCACATAAAGTCGGCTGAAATTTTCCACTTTTCGCCAACACATTTGCTGCTTATGTTAACTCACGTGTCACGCTCATAGCTTTTCTTTTAGCGGTGTCAATATAGGTATATAGGACTCTTATAAAGGATTTTCATGGCATCAAGATGCACATGGAAAATGGTGACTTTTCTCTTAGATTTGTAACTTAAGCAAACATAGCTGACGTCAAAGTCCTCTTCAACAACACCACTTGTTTTACGTTATATGACGTTGACCCAAGATGTAACATTACTAGTCAGGAACCATTAACATGCAAATTAGAGAAAATCCTAAGTGGGCAAAATAAAAAGAATAAATGATAGCTGGCTGCCGTAGCTATGCCTCTAGTTGATAATGGATGTTGATAATGTTAAATACTATTTTTAAAATGCACAGATTTGTTAAAATTTGCAGTAACGCAGTATGATTCATCATTGACATGCATGCACAAACGTGGCAACTCAACAGCTGCTTTTTTTTTTTTTGTGCATGATGCAACTACTATTTCGAGGCACTATATCTTCGTGTTCTGCTCATTTTACTTATTCCACCTCTGACAGATTTGCAGTTTTGATATTGGTGATGCAATGACTCACCATAGTGCATAAAATGAAGTGTTTGAAGCTACCAAAATTAGACTCAAAAGTGAATGTTTTTAATGCATAAGTCTCTTTTTTTATTTTATTACTGCGAATAAAAACCTCTTTTAGACTGACGTGTGAAAAAAGTGTGAATCGAGCCTTCGAAAGTATGTTCCTACTTCAATTACTTTTTAGCTTTTAAATTTCAGGTACAACTTACGAGCTGCTTTTTTTTTTTAGCTTTTTTAGGACAATCTTAACTGCCTCAGTTGGATTTTGTTCAGAAGACTGGGCACATATTCGTGTTTCACAGAAAAAAACGGATCCTTTCCCATTTTTCATCAGCTGTTGACAAATTTTTGCCCAATTGCCTTCACAAGGAAAAAAAGGGAGCTTCAATCACTAAAATGATTCTGGCACACTCCTGAACAGCTTTATAACAGGGCCCCTGAACAGACGCCCAACAAGGCTTTCTTTTCGTGCACAATGATAAACACGCCAGCCCGGAGACATTTGAATTGTGCATCTATTTGGTCACTTGCACAAAGAACGGGCGGAGCGGGTTTAGTGATTCACTTGCGAGCGACGGGATAAAAATGGCAGGCCTGCAAAATCCTGACAATAGCGGAGTGGTGACTTACACGCATATTAAGTAGAACACAAACTTGAAACCCCGACACGGAGGCCCCACAGGCACATCCAGACACTAAATCACCGCCTCGCACTCCCCAGGGTACCGGTAAATTCTCTGCAGACTACCACTGTATGCATGCTCCGCGGTAAATAAACTCACAGCTTATTGATTCCCCACACTTGTCCTCTATGGTTTCTGAGCAAAATCATGATTTTTTTTTTCTTTTCTACCATCAAATTGAGTTAATGAATGAATTTGTCATGGTGAGCAGTAATTTGATTTTTTGGGAATTGCAATAGTTTGGGTTTATCCATGAATATTGAGGACTGAAGAAGGTTTGGGTATATTGCATTTTGCATAATGACTATAATGAAAAAATAAGATTGAAAGGGGACAGATTTTTCTGCACTGTATTGAGCGGTTTGGATAAGAGAGTCCATCAGTTTATCCACTGACGGCAAATGACGGCAAACGTGCAGTTTTGTAAAAACATATATAAATTAAGGAATAAATAAGGCACTATATGTTCTGTAAGGAAAAACGGCTTAACACAAAAGCGGAAATACTAATGGATGCCAGAAACATCCACTTTCTCCATCTTTCACAGTCTTTTCCCCCATTACCAAACGTGTTGCTTGTATCGCCATGACAACACAAGGAGGCTTCACAATTAAGCCTGATGCCTTCTATTGTTGCTGAGAACCAGAGCTATTGACATATATCGACTAAGCGACATGCACCGAGCTCCAATTAACATCCTGCTGCTTTTGCATTGAAGCTCACATTGGTCAGTGCATTGGTCAGGTGTTTTTTTTTTTTTTTTTTTTTTTGTATAAAAGCAGTATGTTCATGTCTTGTATCCCTGCTGTTGCCTCTATTACCACTATTCATCTTTGCACAGGAAGAATCCTGCAGGCTTTCAGATCCATGAACTATGACAGTCTCTTAAAGAGCAACATACCCAATAACATTTGTATATATATCAGTATATTATGCGATAATTTCCATTACAGTTGCCATTTTATCTTTACTGCTTATGACTGCTATTTAAATACTGTTGTCAGTCTATTTGTTTGATGCTACAATAATTGGGTTTCCATCCAAATAAGACCGTGAGATCACTTCAGACACCCAATAGCTGAACATGGATAATTCACTGGAACATTACCTACAATTTTATTTTCTACAAAACCGGAGAGAAGAAGGAAAAATTCGATTTTTGATGTTACAAGTGCTATTGCAGTTTGCTGAAGGGAGACCACAGGATTCTCTGTGTTAAGAGTTTATTCACAAAAACTTGTTTCCGTAGCCAAAAGCTGCATTTTTTCTTTTATCCTTATGCTGCATAAGCATGAAAACTTCATTTCTAGCATTTCCATCCAAGTATTTATTTGCAATTCTTAGAAACATGAATTAAAAAGAGTTGGAAGTACATTTAACTAATATTTAACTAACTTACTTGATTGCATATAAGACAAATAAAATCTCTTGAATGACTCTGTGAAATTAGCTTGAACTTCTACTCTCCACAGGATAAAACATCGCTGTCAGGCTGTGAAGTTTAAACCAGACCGGCTGTAAACTTTGATTTTTTAATTAACAGATTAAAGAATATCAATGCAGGACGTTAAGATTCTAGGTGGCACACTCCGAGGAGTCTCAGCTGTAAATACACCATTGGCTGGTTTTTCTAATAGATAATTTGGCTTTTCTCGGCTTCGGCTTCACCAATAGAAATAACGTCTGCGCGGAGCGAGACAATAATATCCTTCCAGGCATTCGGTTGACAGAGCTACGGATCAGTAGGGGGTTCAATTTCTTTACAAGGCGTCTCTAATATTTAGCTTCGAGTCAGGCGCGGCTTGTAGCTGGTGTCCCGGGGAAGACATCTACGCCGTCTTCTATTATCCCTGTTTGTGACGATGCTGCTTTTTAAGGTTGAAAAGAAGCTGGTGAAAACATATGAAAAGATTCAGAGTTGTGTATAAATAGTAGCAGAATGCCCCCTACTTACCAAACAGTCATAGCTGGTGTGGTATTGATTGCATTTATGGCTTAATGACATGCTTACATGACTGCACTATACCTCGGGAAGATTGATTCGGGCTTAGCGGCAAAAAAAAACAACAAAATGTGTCGCATTAGCTTCCCAACAAATCGATTCCAATTTGTAAGAGAAAATGAGGTAATGTGCTTTACATGAGCAGAATAATGTCCACCGAGACGGGAAGAGGCTGTGTTTGCTTTGGAACATTCTGATGGGTTTTTTTTTACTATCCGTGGTCGTTGGAACCATGCATGCACAGATGTGATGCTTCTTTTGGAATGATGAGGAGACATGTTGTGAGGAAAGCTTCAAATACCATTTTCATATGATCTGCTGGCATAAATTGAAGCCCACTTCCTCTTTTTGTCTGCTAACCCTGAGGCCTCTTGTCAATCTTTACTCATTCACCTTGCAACATACTGCATATGTAAAATTTGCCCTTTATTGGATAAATAGAATCCACTCACTTAAAGGGTAAAAGTCACATTTGAAAAATGTTTTTAAATTTTATTGGCTGACCAATAGATGGATGCTTAATTACCTTGATTAATTCCATATTACTTATTGATATGCAAACATGTGGATGACAAATATGGCATCTTTATGTTGCAGTGGCTATTATTTAAAATATTACGGGACTGAATTTGCATTTCGATTTGCAATTATTCGGAGGGGAAAAAAAAAAAGTCAGGGTGTACGGAGTAAAGCAGATTGTCTCTTGCACAAGGATCTGAACTCTGCCATTCTGTCACTTTCTGTGTGGTCTGAGCGGCTGCAGCTGTTCTCTGTCTCATCTCTGCTGCTGTTTTTCTGCAGTGAGCTGAGAAAGGGAAAGAAAGATTTCAGTAGTTTCATAATCCTCATATATTCCATGTTGTGGAATGAAAGTTGTGATGACACTGTATAGTCTTAAGTGAACAACACCCAAACACCATCTGTTACCTCACTCGGTTGCTGTTTACTTGCCTAGCCGCTGAGTCGATAACGTACTCTGTCTCAGGCATTGGAAAAATTAACCCTGACAAGATTTTTCCAGATTGATGTAAAAAATAATCATGGTTTGGAAAAACATACCATCAGTCACCGGGCGATATTTGTTTCTTCCCCTGCCGCGATAATTCAGAAAAGTTGCCGGCCACCGCCAGCATTTTTAGATCAAAATTCACTGATCTTTCAACACCCCCAGAATATTCAGTCCTATGAATATGAAAAGAGAAAATATATCAACAAGAAAGAAGATACTTTTTAGTTAGACAAAAAAAACACATTCATTCCTAGACATATCTATTTCTCTTATTACAGATGCTTGAATGGGTCATTTTCAACGAGAAATCCTCTTCCACATAACATCCTCAATTATTTTAATGAAAAAAAAAAAAAAAGCACAAATTACATTTCTGTGCCGTATATCATCTCTGGAAAGTGGGAGACGGAGAACACGATTAGACCTTGAATTGCTCGCCTTCGTGTCTGAATTTAAATGTGGGTCAGGAAGTTTGTCTGTGGCTACAGGCTGGTTCTCTGCAGCGATCACAACAACAGCCGGAGACGTGGCGGCTTGACCGGCTGCATAAATCCTCTGTGACCCGGTTGCAGCGACTCTCTCTGTCCCGTTTATTCAATTAAAAAAAGAGAGTCAGAGAAAATCAGTGGTACCAGGCTTGTTTAGCCATGAATCTTTTAATAGGCTTCTTCTTTTTTGGTATGGGCGGGTTCTGGTGTTTTCTCATTATGCCATGATAGCATGTAGCATTAGTTAAGCTAAGACATGACTTTAAATACTTCCTGTGGGTACCAAATTGTTTTGTCTGTGGCAGGGAATGAAACAAAAAGATATGGGCCTAATACAGAACCTTGTGGTACACCACACAAGTTGAAACATTTGTGCACAGAACTCCAAATGCATGGTTGTCTAAGAAATACTAGAATAAATATTCTAGCTCACCAGAATATTGATAGACATACTGGTGGGATATGGGGTGGTAGTCTTTTCCTCATATTTTCCAGATTTTGCTGGAAAGATCAATTAAGTTAGTCTTTTGCAGGGGTAAGAAATGAAGGAAAGGTTGTGGTACACCACCCAGCTTAAAACATGCTTGCACAAAGCTGCAATTGTAGGTTCATGGTTGTTTAGGACATACTGGGGTAAATATTTTAGCAGAATATTGACAGATATACTGGTGGGAGATATGGTGGTAGTCATTTTTACAACTCCGTGGGTGGTTTCTTGTATGTACCTCTTTTGCTGGACAGATCAGTTAAGCAGATTTTTTTCCAGGGATTAGAAATGAAGGAAAGATTTGAACTTTTAATACTTCCTGTGGGTACCAAAATGTCTTGTCTTTGGCAGGGAATGAAACAAAATGATATGGGCCTAATACAGAACCTTGTGGTACACCACACAAGTTGAAACATGTTTTCACAGGGCTGCAAATGCAGGTTCAGGGTGGTTTAAGGCATACCTGATTTAACTATTAGGCAATGAACAACTTTTGATATATTGATTTTGATATATATACTAGTGGGAGATAGGGTCATTTAACAGCTCGGTGGGTTGTTTTGCTCATATATGTTCCTCTTTTTCTGGACCGATCATCATCAGTTAAGTGGGTTTCTTCCAGGGATTAGAGATGAAGGAAAGATTTGAAAATCGGCCTGTGATTATGAAGGACTTCAGGAACCAGTATAAGCAGGGTTTTAATCTTTGCTCTTTTAAAAGGCTGAGGGCACCGCAGTATTAATGAGAGTGAACAGAGGGGGGCCCACATTCAGATTAAAAAAAAAAAAAGCTCCATAATGAGCGTGGCTTTGAGTGTAAAATAGCCAGGATATTGGTTTAGTTGGAAGTGTTAATTTGTTGAAGGCATCTAGAGATGCAGTCTAGGGAGACTCAAACTGAGCAATTACGGCTCAATCGCATGGCACGGGAACCAGAATCCTGAATATGGCAAATTTTCATTATCTCTGATGAAATTAATTTGTTCATTAAATATCTCTTTAAAAGATTTAATTAAACAAATTTATCTTCAAAGGTCAAACAGAGGTCTAAGTATGAAGGTTTCAAGTTGATTTTGTCTGTACCTGAAGGAATGTTTGGTTCTCTTTCACTGTGTCATGCTGTTACTGTCCTATCCATGCCTTTTCCTTCTATGTCTAGTCTTTTTTTTTGTTTTATTTTTGACTAGTTGCTCATTGGCTCCATCTAAAACCGGCAACTTCCCACCATCATAGTAGGCGAACATGAGAAATCCACTATCTAGAAAATTTGAATACCTTAGTACTTTTATTGTCTGTGTTCTTCTGTATGTCATCAGGGATTTATTCTTTGTGTATTCAAACCCTATTTGAGTCCATCTGATTTTTCTTATCCTGTATGTCAGAACTGTTTTCATGTTCTAATTCCTATTACCAGGAAGTCATTCATATATCTGAGATGGTTTTCAGAGTTGATTTCGTAATGAATTACTAAGCTGGTCTTCCAGGATCTATTTTAGTTATATTTAATGTTAACTTCTCTGACTGTAGCCCTACAGTCTGGCCAAATGGCATGTTTCAGCTCCTTCCACACATGTTCAATGGGATTCAGATCTGGGCTCATGGAAGGCCACTTTAGAAAAGTCCAACGCTTCTCTCAGCCATTCTTGGGTGTTTTTGGCTGTGTGTTTGGATCGTTGTCCTGTTGGAAGACCCATGACCTGCGACTGAGACCAAGCTTTCTGACACTAGGCAGCACATTTCTTTCCAGAATGCCTCGATAGACTTCAGATTTCATTTTACCTTGCACACATTCAAGACACCCTGTGCAGATGCAGCAAAGCAGCCCCAAGTGAGTTCAGTGAGAATTGTGGGTTTTTCCTTCTTTAACTGAGACGTACCAACTATTTTGTCCACCAAATTGGCTAAATCCCTGATTTGTCTCTGCCCATCTTGTTTCGTCTTATCTTTGGGCCTTTCTATTTCTTAACTTTAGTCCCCGCTCGCATCCAGACCCAGTAAGATGGCCGCTATCCAAGCGAGCGTCGTGCTCCAGAGAAATGCCAATGTTGCCAAAATGATTGATGACAAATAAAGGGAGATGAAACACAATTTCCATGGAGAGCGCTCTCCGTGCGGCACGGGAAGCGGTGGTGCTACGAGGTACAGCGAGTCAATTCTAATTAAAAGTTCCAGCCAAGCCAGTGGATTCATTTGAGGTTGGCGAGGGCAGATATCATCACAAAACGTTCAATAATACCGCTATGAGCCCTCACGAAGTATTTCGACTCCCCACACAAACCTGAAATATGTGAGTGAAGCCAGCGTGGCTGCAATTGCATGTTTTTTTTTTCAGGTTTTATTTGGATCTTGAACATAACAGACTCACTTAAATAAGTACCAGCTGTGTCCTCATAAGCTTCTATTACAAATGAGCGTCTCTCTGGTAGACTGCATCATCTGTAGTAAATAAATATTTAAACGCTTAAATATTTAACCAACGGAATTAAAGCTGACGATGTGTACATGTGAAGAGCAAACATAAAAACCCAGAGAGACTCGTCCCGACTTTGCAGCATTGCATAGACTCTGCTGGTCCTTTTTAGCGTCTTTAAGTTCGTCGTTTTGGTTCTTACGGCCACAAATGTTCATTCAGTCGACTCCCATCACTCTTATTAACGCTGCTTTTAAACAGCAGGAGCAGGCAACTGTTTTTAGCCTCTCGTAAAGCCTGTGCACGCTGTCTGCCTAGCACCTAATAACACCTAGATAAAGTTGGCAAATAGCTGGTGAATATAGTGGAGCGTTTAGCAGATAAAAGATCTCCAGACACTCCTTAAAACCCAGAGAGCAGAGAGGAAACCCCCCCCCCCCCTGAATGGATGAATGTTTAAACAGCCTTTTGGTGCCAGAGTCTGCGCTTGCATCATTACATAGAGTTAATGTCAAGGAGCCCGTTGAAGTAAAAGTGAGAAGAAACGCGCGTTTTTGTCATTAATGCTGCAAAGGAATAGGAAAATAATAACAATGAGGCTGATTCACTTTACAGTCAGGATGGAGAGAAATCCTCTTTAGCCTTGCAGCTTTCTTCATTAATATCACACAGAGTGACCACATGACCAAATAAAATACTTAATGTGTCCTAACAGCTTCGTAATGAAATGCCCGGGAGGTTCTAGAAGGGTCGAACAGCTCCTTCAAATTAAAGAACACAAAATGGGTTCTTAGAGGAGCGCTTTTTTTTAAAGATACCGGCTTTTGTGTTTCAGTCTAATTTCCTGTTTCATCAGGTAATTCTGTCTGGATTCGGACATGATTCAAATGCAAACTACAGAATGTGACACGAGGGTGCACGGGGGGGGGCAGTCACGTGTTCTGGTACATTGTCTGGATAAGTGCCGCGACAGGTGAGAGGAAATAGAATTAAAGCAGAGGATTGACAGCGACTGCAGGTCTGTAGAGACAAGGTGAAGGCAGAGAATAAAGGGAGCGACGCGATGGTGGAATCAGTAATGGGCTGGACAGAGGATTCTAAAGGTGTACGCTCACTGCTAATCTTTTAATTGAAGCTGCCATATATCTTATACTTAAATTTACGAGTATATAAAGAAATTTTAACTTCTAAGAATTCTTAAAAATGCAATAGGGCCATACTCCATTAAAAACCCCTAATAATAAAATCCTGCAGCAGCAGCTCCTTTGGGGGCGAATCTGTGGATTACATCACGTTAAATGAAAACTTAATGTCTGAACAAAGTCACATTTTATTGAAGCTTTTAATGCATCTGTATGAAAATTAAATCTGGTGGGGGAATACGGGTGAGTGCCCAATAAAATCACACCGCAATTATATGGTACAAATCATTATTCATTTGTTTGGTTTATTTTTTTTGTTTTTTTAGGATGAATATTAAGGCCAAATTGAGAACTAAGTCATTATTTATGTAATTAAAGTCATCGTCATTCTTTTGCATAATCTTTGGTGAATGGTACTTAATTACTCCAGTAACATTACATTAATTTGAGTTAGAAATCATCAGGCAACTTTTCCTGATTCTAGGCTTTGTTTAAATTACATTATCTATAAATATGATGCACAGGTGTTGTGCAAAGTTCAGTGGATTGAGAAGCTGCATTCACTGATAGTCAAGGCTCATGCTGTAACAGCAAATCTTAAATAATGCAGCTGTAAAACTGAACATGTTTAGTCCACTGAGACATAAAATAAGGCAACATAATGTAATGTGAATGTGTGCATTTAATGTACAGTGAGCAGTTGCTTGTAACAGCTGGTTCAACACCTCAATTAACAGCAGCAAAACCACATTTGATTAATAAACAGTTTTACATGATGCCATCATCATCACAACTTGGTACTTTAATAAGCCCTCCCCCGCCGTAAAAGCCCTGATGCTCGACATGATAATGAGAAAAGATGAAGTATCTTCTTGTTTGTGAAACCTCAGACCTGAAATACAACTCCAGCAAAATCCCCCACAGCCCTGACTTTAACACGTGTCTCCAAAAACAACAGGTTTGAATATTATGACTTTATTCTCATGAATAAACATTCTAGTCTCATAAATAAAGACTGGAATATCATAACTGACTTTATTTTGGTAAATAGTGACTTGATTCTCATAACTAATGATTTTATTCTAGTAAATAATGACTTTATTCCTCTAATTTTAATTTAGTAAATATTGACTTTATTCTCACAATTTATTACTTTAATCAAGTAAATAATGACTTTATTCTTGTAACAGATTTTTATCTAGTAAATATTGACTTTATTCTCGCAATTTATTAATTTAATCTCCTAAATAATGACTTTAATATCATAAATAATGACTTGATTCTTGTGAATAATCACTCTATTTTGTAACTAATGTCTAATCTAGTAAATAATAAACATTATTCTTGTAAATAATGATTTTAATCTCATAAATAATGACTTCAATCTTTGTAAAAAATGACTTTATTCTCCTAAATAAAGATTTTAATCTTCTAAATAATGACTTTAATATCATAAATAATGACTTGATTCTTGTGAATAATCACTCTATTTTGTAACTAATGTCTAATCTAGTAAATAATAAACGTTATTATTATAACTAATGATTTTAATATAGTAAATAATATAGTAAATAATGAATTTATTCTAATAACTAATTACGTTAATCGAGTAAATAATAACTTTATTCTTGTAACTGACATTATTCTAGTAAATGACGGCCTTATTCTTATAACTAATGACTTTAATCTCATAAATAATTACTTCAATCTTTGTAAATAATGATTTTATTCTCCTAAATAATGATTTTAATCCTCTAAATAATGACTTTATTCTTGCAACTAATGTTCATTATTGTTGACTATATTAGAATATTTTTTTTCAATGAGGCTCTAATACTTGAAATAAAAAATAATGAATAAAAACCAATAACGACAGCTCATGTTACATTATACTCATACAACTAGTGGAGCAAACACAGAAATAGAGAGAAAGAGAGAAAAGATGAAGAGATGGTCAGGAAACAATAAACCGAGACGACAGATTTTGGTGCAAAGTGCAAATCAGACGTTTCAGCTGCAGCTGGAGAAGCGACTGTCACAACAAGGGCACAGAGGAGGCGAAAGCAAGAGGGCATGACGAGGCGTGTCTGCTTTTGATTTTTTTTTTTCTGCAGCAGCCGCTCCAATCAAGACCAGATACGGATCAAAGTTGAGCATTGAAAATGAACCGAGAGCCTCTGACTCCGACCGGCAACCCCCTCCGCTTTGACAGAATTTGTCGAATAAAAAGCCAGCCAGCCACGCCAGCCCGATTGATATGTAGAAGTAGGAATGAGGCTATAAATAGGGACATGCTACAAAGAGAATGTGATCCATGCAGGGGAAAAAAGTCTGCACATCTACTTTAGTTTTAAAAGCAGCTTGAAGCAGGTTGAAATAAACGGTTTCGCTGGAATGTCACGAAAAGCAGAACAAAGTAAACACACATCAGGCATTGCTGGACGTGTTATTTTCCTGTTTGAGTTGTTAATGCGTTAATTTGTATTTACCAGAAAGCAATTTACCTGTAGGGGAAGGAAATGTGCAAATGAATGTGGAATGTGATCTATGCAGAGAAAGCCCTGAGTAATGGCACATCCTGCTTTTGAAGAGTCACTCTTCTATTTGCATTTTTTTTTTTTGCATAATAAATATTCAGTTTGAGACAACTTTTTTTTTTTTCCAAGAGTTAAGTGTTCACCATCTTCCTTCAGGCAGGATTCCTCCTTATTTCTGTGGTAACATTATAAAGTCTCATTATTCAGAAATGATCAAACTTAATGTCCCGAGTTATCATGAAGGAGCATAATTTATTACAAATACACACATAAGTTTCTTTATGCCAGGTTTGACCTACCTGCAGCAGAAGCTAAAGGGGGGTGGAACCCACCAGCTATTGTCTAACGATGGATCAGACCCAGCTCCGATATTTCCGTGCTTCCAGTGAAACCGATTGATGTCCAACCTCCAGGTTTTTCCATCCGTCTTTTCCATTGTCCGACCTGAGACGCCGTAATGGAGCCAATTTGCGCCCAGTTAACGGCGGGGCTAATAAAAAGCCGGATCGTTGGCAGACTCCCATAGGTCCGCGGTTGGTCGCGACCGGTCGATGCGCGGGTATCAGTGATTTGCGTGTAACCATAGCAACGGAGGCCTGCTCGAAAAGCGATCGGTCTGTAATAACGCTCTGGCTGTAAAATGGACTCTGGAGCAGGTTCCAGTCATGAAAATCCTGTGTCTGCAGTTTCTGCATATCGACGTGATATTAAAATAATGGGCTAAATCATTTCATCAAGTTTCAGGGAAAACACAAAAAACCTTAAATGCATAAAATATTATATTTTTGAATCATTAGTACATAGATGTTGAGTGTAACATTAAAGAATAAAGTGACTTAGGCCAATTTTACAAGGATTTAGTGCGACTTTAGTCAACCTGGATGAAACTGTCCTTTCATTCCATAGTGAAAACTTACATTAAACTAATGTCAGGTCCCTTTATTCATCACTTCCCCACTTCTTCTTTACCCGTGTTTTATTGAACATTACCCATCTCCAACATCCAGCTTTTAAACATAGGACGTGGATCAACATGTTTAATGGACTGAAGATCCTGAAACTTCCTTTCTTCTTTATATTTGTCTACATATTTATAAGGTAAGATAAGATAGGACTTTATTGATCCCACAACGGGGAAATTTTCTCGTTACTGCAGCTAAGCAGGTGTAAAAGAGAACAGGGTAAAGAAAAAGAAAAAAATAAAAGCTATAAAAAATACACAACACTATACACTATATACAAAATTCGTTCAATACAAAATTCATTGAATTATATTATATTTATCAATATGGACAGCACTTTATACTAAATTCTTAATAAAGTATAAATAGTGAAATTTCGACTCAAGTACCATAAATCACTTGTTCTTAACTTTATTACTCACCAAGAGAAATAGATTCAAGAATCATATTTAGAGCTTCTTCTTGAAGAAGCCGCCATCTTGAATGCTTGTTAAATTACACAATTTGGGTCTTTTTTATCCTGACTTGGGCAAAAAAAAGGAAATTGGACTTTAGCAAAAAGTAAAATGGCCTAAATAAAATGTCCAGTGCTCTATAGGACATAAGAAGTATGATGCTTTTAACTTAGGATTACAATGATTTTACCAGACATGGCAGCATCATCATGAGATGAGATGAGATTTAGGCCAAAAAAATCACTTTTGGTTTTAGTAATTCAGGAAGGGTCAACTAGTAAAAACCCTGATTCATATCAGTACAGAATAAAGGAATGCACACTTTTAACACGACATGCACAGCTTTAAAAATCACTAATGGTTAGCTAAGTTTGCGTGGGCTCGCTGAAAGAGGAGACAACTAAAAAAAAGCCTTGCACCAACATTTGCATGCTAACCAGCACCAGTTTGTACGGCATCACTGGAGCTGACAGCTCATCTCTGAGCAGCACCGCCCACACAGAGGCTCCGAGCATCTTCTGAAAAGAATGTTTTTAATTATTATTGCTCATATTCTTACACAAAAAAACTCAGTTTGAATTCAGTAACAAAACTGACCGAGTATCTATCAAACCAGTTTATTAGCGCTAACCATTCCATCAGCTGCTATCGCCGTCCACCACCGGCGACCCCCTGCACGGGTCCTTCACCAGCGCCGCTGTTATCCCACCAGATAAGGTCCCTTGTCAGTCACGTCGACCCCCGGGACGGCGTGACATTTGGCGAGTGGAACAATGTCGCAGCTGCTCACCTGACCTTTTTTTCCAACGGAGGCTCTTGGGAAGAGTCTCCGTGGGAACGTGGGAATTCCGCACAGGCCGACGACGATAATCTCTTAACAAGAACTTGGATTCTGAAAAGGGCCTCGACTGAGGAATGTGTTGCCTTTAATTCTCCACCTGCAGGCTGGCTCGCTCCTTTTATAAGTGGAGTGTCTAATGATGACATCTTGGGAGTTAAACACCAGCAAAAACCTCTTTTTTCCTTTTTTTTATTAAGAATCTGCAATAAAGAAGAATATGTGGCTCCGTTTTTTTGCAGTGACACATGACGGAGCAGAAGAGACTACACTTTCCTGGAAATAATCACCAGCATTAAAGCAATGTTCTGCAGGGTGGAGAGGGAAGCCTTTGCTAACACTGCCACCTGGTGCGAGGCGGGGTCATTGCACCTGTCACAGTATTAGAGTAATGATGAGATAATGCAGACTGTGAAGAGAGAATAGGGACAAACAAAAGGGAATCTTAACTGCATCTATTTAACCCTTAAGAACCCAGATTCATTTATCCTTCAAGGAAACTGATGTGGGTTAAACCATAGACCAAGTGGGCCTCTGAGTTTTTGTTCCCAAATATCTGTATTTTGACATATAAATAACATTGGGCATTAGTGGTTAAACTTATTCAATATTAGGATGATTAGTTTATGTTACTTTGGGACTTAATGAGTTAAGTTCAGACATAAAACCTCATAATAAAGGAAGAGTCTATGGGAACCAAAGTTCGGTGTCACTGTGGGTCCTTATGGGTTAATAAAGCCCACAGTTAATTCAGCAGGATTTCGCAGAATGCTAACAGGTTTTTATTGGGCTTGGCGGCACTGTGACATCCACGAGTACGAAGTCCCAGCGATGTATGTAAGCATGTAAGTATGTGCACTAACAGCTTACGCAACAAAAACACACAATTTGTCTGCAAAGCGGCGTCTCTGAGCTGAAAGATCCCGTTCCCGGAGCTCTAAATGCCGACCCCCGTTTGCCCTTCCCTTTCACTCGGCTTCTCCCGCTATTTTGTTATTATCACATTGTCATTGTACGGGGGGGAAATTGATTGAACCCCGTTGCTGTTAATCATCTGGTTTTCCATCCAATCATCACATTGACACTTAGGCAATCTGGAAAAAAACCCAAACTCCCATGTCAGTGCAAATCTTTGATTGTGCTATCTATATGCAAATGACTCGTGAAACTCGACGGCGGGCTGTTTTTTTTTTTTTTTGTGTGTGTCGGATGCGCCGCCATGACAGTCCTGCGTGTCGCTGAACATCATCTATTGAAAAACCGAGTCACATATTCAATAAGATATAAAGAAGCTTTCCGAGGTGAGATTTTTTCATTTATTCACAGCAGTCTTGCATAACTGTAATAACAATTCCCCGTCACAATCTAGTCAACACAGCAGTGTGTGTGTGTGCATGTGTGTGTGTGTGCATGTGTGTGCGTGTGTGTGTGTGTTAACAGTTGCCTAGCTGCTGCATGTGCACAGACTCGCTTTCTGTGCAGTTTCTAAGTACATATGAGAGCAGGGTTTGCAGGTCTCCCGCGTGATTGGCTCCTCTCACCAGAAGGAGACGTCTCACCTTCACTGGGGGGAAATCTAATTTTTCGTGCGATTTTCATTTTCCAGCTCTGCGAGTTCAAAAAATTTGCAATTATCTCGCACCCGTTGCAATTTTTAGAATTCCCCCGATCACACGTCGTCTCCACAGCTGAAACAGTACTCACATTTAATTGATTGAAGGGTACAAGAGCCCCCCCCCCTGGATTCACGTATTACCGTATTTTCACGACTATAAGGCGCACATATAAGTGATGGCTGCCAGTAGATCAAACATTGGGCCACAAAGTTCAAAATGTGTGTTTCACATTTGAAAAACAAATATTTGTCATTTGTTTTGTGAGTGTGTTCGCATTACATTAGTGTTTAAATGCCTAAAACCCAAATCAGAAAAAAGTGAGCTAGCCATACCTGCAATTAATTTCTTTGTGGGATTTAATTAACAGATGATGCATGGTGCTAGAAAACTATCTTAATTGTAATCATTTTTTTAATTAATGTTTTTTTAAGCAACATGTAATGTGGAGGTGGCATTAAAATCCATGGAAATCTGAAATTATTTATTATTATTATTTATTTATTTATTTACACTATATATAAATACAGGCAGCTACACCATACCTCTTTCATGCAAAAATAATTAAAAATCAAGAATTTATATGTTAAAATAATGTAGAGTCGTGTCCAAACAGCAGTGAGCAGTGATCGTAGGATAAATGACAAACTGTGTGTGTGTGTGTGCATATATGCTGTTTCTTATCGAAAGTAAGTGAAAGTGAACGTGGCATGATGGAGATTTAGCTGCTGTTGGAATATTCGATGGTTTGATTGATGACATTACCCCACTCTATTTTTAAATACACACACAAACTGTACCAATAGTTACATAAAACACAACCAAACTCAGTTTTGTATAGTGTATATATCAATTTCTGTATATAAAACCCGCGCCCTATAGTTAGGTGTCTTATGTGTGTGTTAAATCCAAAACTGAGACTACGCCTTTTAGTAAGGTGCGCCTTATGCTCGGAAAAATACAGTATCTATTGTTTTTTTTTTTTTCACTAAACCTGATGACGGGCAGAAAAATAATCAAATAATAAAGCCATTTTTATAGCTATCAACGCACGGAGGCTAACAAGTTTGAATGTTCCCCGAGCAAGCAATCAGCAGAAATTAGCATCACGCGACTGGATCTGCATCGCTGTTAGGAGATGAAAGCGCGTCGGAGGCCCGCGGGCGCCGAGAAGATAACAAAACAAGGAGCAGCTGATCCGAGCCAGATGAAACGCACTCGTGGTGGTTTAAAGATTCCTCTTGTGAATACATTAGCGTTCTCGCGTGTTAATATTTATAAAAGCACAAGACTGACACACATTGGAAAAAAAAGCAAAACACGTGTTGGGAGTTCTTTTTCATTTTTTCCTAATAAGCCTCTGTTATTGTTCGTTTCGAGCGATTTACATAAAAGAATCAATATTTCAGTGTTTTTGCTCCTGCTCTCCTCTTTGTTTGTGACAGAGAAGTCGCCGTTTCATCGTTACCTTCAACAACTACTGCCACACAGACAATGAAAATAGCCCATTATCCTTTTTTTTGTTTGTTTTCGGCAGGTGTTCTGTCCTCACTCTGCATTTAGATGTGCAACTGGTTATTATTTCACCTCGCATCACTGCACCCTTTATCAAAACGTAGCCTGCTGTAAGAAGATAGCATCATTTACTCAATGTGTTCTGCACAGTAGATTCTCTCTGCCCTCACATCACGCTGTTCCCTTTCTGTGGAATAAAAAAAAAGAAGAGAGTGAAACTCAATATTCTCGATAGTTTCAGATACTTATGGCTGATCTGTTTTTAAATCTGATTTAGCAATGAAGCTTGTGTCTCATATTAAAGCTTTTGACAAAGGGAGGAGATTTTGTCATTTATTTTGCCATATGCTATAAATCTGAGACCAAAAATTTGACATGATAATCATGAATGACAGGGATATAGTAGAAGCATAGTATTTACGGTAAAGGCTGGAAACATCTGGAACCCTGCAGCTGAGACCTCCATTAGAGAAATTTATTAAAACATTTTGTTTTTTTGTATTACAGTTAAATGTTGTTTTAACATTAAAAGACACCCTTGTGTCCCAATTGCTAAAGTGCTAAAAAGATTGGTAAAGTGCCCTCTCAGAGGCAAAACTCATGTTAAAGTGCTCTCCATGAGCCAAATCATCTGTAATAGTTAAAAAATGTGCAAAGTTGCCCTCTTGGGTACTAAAAAGTGTGGTAAAGTGCCTTCAAGGATTCAGAGCATGTATTAAAGTTTCTTCTTGGGAACTAAACAGCATGTTAAAGTGCCCTAAAGAAGCCAAAGGGTGTGCCCCTGGTTTAAAGAAAATCATGCAAAGATGCCTTCTCGGTACCCTAAAGGAATGCTAAAGTGCCCTCTTGGGCAGTAAAATATGTGCTAAAGTGCCCTGTCTGAGCCAAAATGCCTGTTTAAGTGCCCTCTCAGGAGCTAAAAAGTGTGCTAAAGTGCCCTCAAGGATCCAAAGCATGTATTAAAGTGCCCTCTTGGGAACTAAAAAGAATGTTAAAGTGCCCACTAGGAGCCAACGCTTGTGCCCCTACTAAACAAAACATGCAAAGATGCCTTCCTGGGACCTTAAAGGTTTGCTAAAGTTTCCTCCTGGTAACTAAAATATGTGCTAAAGTGCCCTCTAGCAGCCATAGCATGTATTAAAGTGCCCTCTAGGAGCCATAGCATGTATTAAAGTGCCCTCTCTGGAACTAAAATCCATGTTAAAGTGCCCTCTAGGAGCTAAAGTTTGTGCCCCTGCTAAAAGAAATGCAAAGATGCATTCTTGGGACCTTGAAAGAATGTTAAAGTGCCCTCTTTAGTGGCAAAGACATGCTGTATGTGCCCTTTCTTTCATTTTCACGCCTGCCCTTCAAAAAGTCTGGCTTGCCACTGCTAAAGTATAAATCTAAAAGTCTGTTGCAGAAGTGTGTGCAAATAAAACCTGCCACCAAAAAAAAAAGATTTTATTTATAATCACCCGAACAAAAGAACTCATTATGATGAGCAGTAAATTATTGAAATGGATTTTCAAATAAAGACGTTTCTCTTCTGGGAGGCTGTTAAATCCTCCAGGTTCTATTGCTAATATTAATATAACTGAATGTAACAACGCACATTCTCCCTCTCGCCGGGCCGTGTTTGTTCCGTTCCTCACGAGACCGTGAGTTTGTTCGTGTTTGTACCGAACCACATCGTCTCCCCTCATACATCAGGAACAATATGTGCCGGGAAAATCATGAATATTACAGCGTGTTGTTCATTTTAGACCTGTGTGCTCATTTGTTGCAACCTACCCCCAGTACGGTTTACTGTTTATTAGCTATTTATTACTGCTGACCCAAAACCATTTTGTATGTTTTCATTAGTGTGTGTGTGTGTGTGTATCAATCTGTGTTTTCTTTGTATACTTTTCTAATGAATCTCTGCAGCTACTATGTACATTCATGCAATAATTTCTTCTACTCGTGGGCACTGTGCAATTATTTAGTAATTTCGTTTGCATGTTGCATGTTTGATGCGATGCGTTTGTCGCTCGTGTCCTCATTTTCCAAGACAAATTTCTCCTAAGGGAGGTGATAACGACGCATCTGCATTTATGAAACGCACGTTCCTTTTCATTTTGTGTATTTCCCATCAAGTTAATCAATCATTTGCAGCTAGTTTCATGCTTCAGAACGCAGTGATGAAGTGATGATGTTGAAACACTGTGGTGAAAAGTCACCTCTCTGCTTATGGAGTTTTTCCACCGATGTTTCTGCATCTGCTGCTGTCTGGGTGCAGCCCAGCTGGACCTTCAGGTTAGAGCCGTTTGACACGGGCCGTTATCAGATCCAGGAGCTGCCATGTCCAGGACCAGCGCTGGGCACACACACCGGCCCTGATAAGAGGCGTTCATGGCAGCCCGTGAATCACGGCGGACCGGGCTGGAGTCAGGCTGTGTAAATGGGGATAAAAATAAAAAAGAGAGCGAGGGACGGCGTAGACTTTCTGGGCTGTCCGGAAAAATTGAATTTTTTTTAGTTGTAGATAGCTTCACTATCTCCTGCAGCAGGAGCCGCTGGCAACCTTTGAAGATTCACGTTATGAATGCAAGCCACCGGATTGTATGTTAGCTGTATTACAGCCACATGCAAACAGAAAAACAACTGAAACAGAAAACAGTCGCTGGTTTATATCCAGGGAAATGGCCTGGAAATTTAAAACCCAGCCTATATTGTTTTTAATTATAAGGAAGGAAAACCATCATTACTTCTGTGTTGTTGTGATGTCACAACCATCTATCGCTCCCACTCACAGCCTTTTCAAAAGAAAAGAATAAAATTTCTCCATTTCGTAAAGAAAGGTTGTGTTATTTCAGGAAAGTTATCGTCACATTAGAGATAATTAGCAGCAGAGCAGCGTCTGTCTTCGCCAGAACCGGCTGGTGCTAAGTGTAGTCACTGTGACTTCTGGGAAAAAATTTGTCAACAGCTACGGGCTGGAAAGAAAAAAAAAAAAAAAGCTGCTGTGAAATGCTATACAGCGAGTGTTTGGTCCTGTCGTTGGGGAATAGCTCATTACCTGCGTTTAGTTTCATGGAAATTATTGTTTGGTTGGAAAAGGAACAGAAATTCACTGCCAGTCATTTCACATTTAACATTTAAATAAGTGATCACATAAGTCACTAAAATTAAAAACTTGCAAAGAACAGGACGTGCCCCTCATCTTTAACAGCCAGTTCCTGCATTCACTCATCATATTCATTTATTGTTCCAACACTTTGAGGCAAAAAAGAAGAAGAACATTATAATATTACACCAAAATCATGGCGATGCCTCTGCATGTGAAGCTGAGGCCTGAATTCTCCACAATGAGCAGCTTTTCGTGGGCGTCGACAGGGAGCTGAAGTTAAACACACGCTACCCGAGCACCTGCTGTTTTTATAGGGATCAAACTGCACGTGTGGGCATCTCCTCTCACCGGGTACAGAGACGTGTGTTTTCCTGTTCTTCCAATTCAAATGCAGAGAAGGGGAAAGTGTAAGTTAAACAATGGACGATGCAGTCTGTTTCACGGTTTCCCCGACAATTGTGTTTATGATCAGGATCCGCTGCAACTGCAAAAAAAAAAAGTCAAGACTAATGTGTTTGGGGAGTGAGACTTGTTCAAATCTCAAGTGGTTGCACTGTACCGATCAGTGGTGATTACTAGTTAGGGTTTGAAAGTCAGAGAAATGGGAGGTTGGACTAATGGATGCAAAAATATAGAAATGGAGTATGATTGGAGAAATAGGAAGTTGAATGGACGTTATGTGGCCAGTTGATGGCAACAATGGAACGTTGATGAATAACATTATTTATTTTAAGGACAGTCATGTTAAGGCCAGTCCATTCAAACAAGTGTAACGAGCAAACAAACATGCTAACATCCCTCATGGATTAGCAAGCTAATTGCTAAATATGACTTACATATAGATATAATTTGATGTGGTTGATCCAGCATCTTGAAGCTTGGATTGAATTTGTTTACACCCAAAGGTTAGTAGAAAGGTGTGTTTGTCTCCATAGTCTCATTTTACCAGATACATAATGTGTTTGCATGTCAAAATAAAAGTTGGGATCATCAGATGTGTAAGTTTCCCCCCAATATTTTTATGCTAAAAAAAAGAGTCAAGAAACACAAGTCAGACTCGAATCAATTTGCTCAAATTGCAGAATCTCTGATACACACTCAGGCAAATTAATGAGGATATGCTACTAAATAAATCAAACCACGTGGAAGAGAAAAAATTCAGCTAAAACCATGCTGGAGGAGATTAACTCTTAACACGTAGTCAAAACAGTCGACGGCTGGATGGATTTTTTACAGCAACACGTTTTTTGGTGATGACTGAGGAAGATGCATGCTTCGGAAGCTTTGGAAGTTCAACCATCCACCTCCAACCTCCTCCTTCAGAGGATTTATGTTGCTGACTTGTGCCTTTTGCTGTGTAAAGGTCACAGTCATTACTCACAAGAGGTCGGCGGTCAGCGGAACACATACATCAGTGTAAACCAATCCCTGTGTTTCTGGTGACTACAGTTTCAATCACTGATACTGGTCACTCGAATGACTTCACATGTTGGCTATAACACACAACAGCATCAGTTAGAGGTCCCGATTGTTCTTTATTTGAAGGTTTGATATCCCACCGTGCTACGGCGGATCCCACGTGGTTTATACTATAGATAGTAAACCCCAGGAAGAGGCTGATGGAAGAGATGCTCGGTGAGTTTACAGGGGCTTGTACGATGATGTGAGGATCTCGTCTCTTTATACCGCCTGTAAACCAGCTTTATAGCCAGCGGGGAGGCTGCGCTCGGTTATTGGGGTCATGGCCAAAAGTTTATTCTGCCACTTGGCCTTTTTCTGTTACACAAATGGGCGGATTAACCTGCTAGAAGGCCCCGGGGTGAAATAAGCCTCCACCTCACAGTTAAAGTGAGATGTGGCCTCGAGTGGCAATTACTGCAAACTGCTAAAAGCTTAAATATAATGTAACAGTGGCTATAGGAGAGGTCATGAAGTCGGGTAACGGATAATGTTTGTTCCGCACTTATATCGATGTAGTTAACTAACATTAGCCACCATGAACTACCGGTCACATCTGGCCAAATACGGCTGTAGCAATGTTGCGCAATGGTGCATTTTGTTGCTTATGAATTTAAGGGTCCCCTAATGCACACAAGCTGTGATGTCCCTAACAAGCTAGAGTTGAGATTTTAAGTGCCGAATATCATCTCCCCGCATCCATTCGCCGACTTTATGACCTCTCCTGTAGCCGCTGTTGCGTTATGTTTAAGCTTTTCACCAGTTTTCGGTAATTGCCACTCGAGGCCACATCTCGCTGTAACTGTGAGGTGGAAGCTTATTTCACCCCGGGGCCCTCTAGCAGTTTAATCTGCCCATTTGTGTAACAGAGAAAGGCCAAGTGGCAGAATAAACTTTTGGCCGTGACCTCAATAAAAGAGCGCAGCCTCCCCGCTGGCTGTAAAGCTGGTTTACAGGCGTTATAAAGAGCCGAGATCCTCGCATCACTCGGCGAGCCTCTGTAACTCAATGCAATCTCTCACTGAGCATCTCTTTCACCGGGGGGGGCGGGGGGGGGTTTACTATCCATGTTGTAAACCAAGTGGAATCCGCTGTAGCCTTCTGGGATATCAAAAGTCTGAATAAAGAACAATCCCGGGACCTTTAACGGATGTTGTTCTGTGCTCCAGTCAACCACAATCTGCTCTGCTTTGTATGAACAGAACTAAACTACTTTCTCTGACCACGCAATTTAATTCCTGGGGAGACATTTATTGCACGGTCGTGCAAAATGTGAGCTACTACTGTACTTCAACCATCCCCAAAAGAAGGATTCTGCTGGCGGCTTCATGTAGCCTCCAGACGAGGATAGGTCTTTATTCCGAGGCTGGATTTTAAGTTATTTGAGTTATCAGGAATGTCAGTTTGACTGAGGTTTTCTTACTTTAGGAAAAAAATTACAGCATCCATCTCAATGAGCGTGGCTGCGGATTCTTCATCATGTTTTAGTAATGCACGTTGCAAAGAATGAATGCAAAGCGACCGTAGACATTTCACTAAGAATTTGAACAATTGACTTTTTGCTATGTTTATTTAAATTATTATCATATCATTCTCCCATCACATTATATCATCTGGCCTTTTGCATCATTTTTTTTGTTTTGTATGTAATGAATGACGCCACTAAATAGAATTTATCAAAGTATTCTACTCTGTGTGGCCATTGAGACCAAGCCAAGAAACTATCAATATAATAACAAATAATTTATACATAAATCACTTAATATTATCTACAAATGTGAATATAAAGTGACACCAGTCTATATCTGCGTGATAATCTTCTATTGAACGTTAAAGCCCTGAGCTGTCAAATATCAATGTGATACACCATATATACTTTGATAACACCATAGTTTTGTTAAGGAATACAAAAACTAAAAAAATGCTTTTTTTCCTTTGTCTTTGTTCAAACAGGAAGTTTCACCTTTCATTAATTTAAAAAGCTCCATCTCTGCCTCTACTCGGGGAGGATTGAAATATACAAGGTGGAGGAAATGAAAACAGAAAGAATACAACAGCATTTGAAATTTCTTCTTCACAGGCATTAAATCGTGTGATGATATTATATGTCTCATAATTTAGGGATAAGCAGTAAAAAAAAAAAAAAAAGATAGCACATTTGCATTGCACTTCAGTCGAATTCTGATCAGGTTTCGTTTGGCTGCTCAGGGCTGATGGGGGATGGATTGTGGAACCAGATTCTCCTCTGGTGGTGAACGGTTTCCACTGCAGGCTTCACACCCTCCGTCCTCATCACCTAATGAGTCAACCTGGGGACAGATAGCCGCTAATCCACCAGTCAGATTAGTGCAGCTCTTGCTTTACTAGAAAGGGAAACGGACCTTTTCGTTTTTTTTTTATTTTGCAAAAGTTTGTTTCTTCTGTAGTTGATAATATGTGTATAGAAACAACATAATGTTCAATATGTCATTAGAATATTTTACTATTTTATTTTTGCAGGCCCCTTTATGCTGCAGAGACAAATCTTTTCTTACATAATCTTACATTTTTTTATCATTTGTATGAGAATCCAATAAAGAACAAGGTTTGTTGCCAAGTAGGAATAATGCTCAGCCATAGACAAAAGAATAAAATAATTTATTTTCTCCAGATTCAGCCATCCTTATGTCTTATATAATGTGATTAATGTGTAATTTGTGACCCACTTAAGTAAGAATGTGGACTCCAGCTACCAATGCATCTCCTAATAGATAAATCATCACAGCAGGCTGTAAATGCTGCGAATGTCATGACAGTAAAACGCATAGACATTTTAAAGGTTGAGTATAAGGGAAAAAAAAGAATTATTCCGGTATTCCAGCCTGAAGAATGCCACGCATCGCTCCGCTGCAAGTAGAAGATTAGTATGTAAAGAGAAACCAGAAGCAATCCTTCTGGTTTCTCGGCTCGGAACAGCTCCTGCCGTGTGGAGGCAGAGCAACATGAATTAGAGGATCAGAGTCAAGTTAGTGCGCAGGCTGTGAGTTTGTATTCACCGCAGCGTTCATCACCTGACAGATTTAGTCTCCACGATGGGAATCTATGAACAGGCCGGCGTTGAACGGACTGTCTTTGGTTGCTTTTCAGAGCTCAATCCAGGACTACAGAGTTGTCACTAATCAGGGCTCAAATAATAGGAACAATAAGAAGTAAAATAAACACTGATAAACCTGAGACACACCCTAAAGCTGAGTCACAGGTTCTGGACAGGAAACGGCTCCACTTCAAGCCTTGTAATCCACTTTCCATGACTTTACTCTAAGGTCATGACCCCACTTTGCAGAGTGCAAAACAAGTATGAGTAATAAGGTGCTGGTCAAACTGGTGACAGAACGCTGTGATGCACATCACTTTGGATCTAATTCTTCAGAATAACTCAAACTTTGAACTCTCTCTCTTCGCCCATTGCAGTTTAAACAAACACTTTTAATATTTACACAACTATTTATAATTTATCCACATGTCTGCATTTTGAAGTGAAGGGATTTTGCCAGTATGCACATTTACCTCTGTCTAGTGGACTTTTAGTTTGTCTATGCATAAGCATCCTTAATGGGTTTTTATAAATTGCTTCAGTTACCTCAGCAAATAAATGACAGTCATGAGAGACCTAAAAGCACTTTTCCAAAGTGTATGCATCATCTTTTTTTATTATTAATAAACAGACATAAAAAAAGGAACATGATTCACAGAAAAATAACAATAACTTTAAAAACAGGCCATTGAAAATGAAAATATTGGCTGACAGAAACATTTTAATCGTGCAGTAAATGAGAGATGTCACCTCAGTGTAAAAAATAAAAATACACACATGATATGATTATTGTGTTCAATTATTGGTGACAATGACAATATTGCTAGGACCAATTACCAAGAACCAAAGATAAATAGGATTTAAAAAACATTATGTAATCAATTTATTTTCAAGCATATCCAAAAGCAGGACATTTTTGCCAGTAATCTTAGACCATTGATCCACTTAAAAACTGTTTTGTATTACAGAAGCAGTTATGTAACTGAATGAAATGAAAGTAAACTGAAGTAGCATTTTGTAGATTATGATAAATCTGCAAATGACCTGTTAATGTATCCATGACCCTGAAAGCACAGACAAATTGGAGAGTGTATACAGCACTTGTGGGCATGTGTGCATGTAGAGATGTGCACACACACCAATGAATACTTACACTTTTAAATATAAACACTTTGGGGGTGTTGTACTGCAGCAGGGTGAATGGAATTAGCTCTTCCTCTCCTCCCAGTAGAATACACGCCATCACCATAAATCCTCTGTAAAGCCTTTTAATCTATAATCCCAGTGGCCATCCATTGGCTCTTTTACTCTCTGTGCAATGACTGTCCAATAATACACAGGTCTGGTTGGGATGCAGAGCGAAGTGTAGATTTGAGGTCCGACTGGCTACCCCATAATTCACCTTCCCTGGTTGGCTCATCATCCAGCCTATATGGATGAAAGGAGAGTGTTGTGAATAATTGCAGTAGAGTTAGACACTGTTGTTTAGGGAAAAGTTGCTGTGGGAATTCTTATATAAATACACAATCCCTAATTTACAATTATGGGAAATGTCCTGAGAGGTAAATGTTAAATAGCAGCTAAGTTCTGCTGATTTATAAAGTGTAACATATAAACATGGTATACACTCACCCCTGTGTACATATTGCTGGCTCACTTCCACAAGTCTCAGCCACTGAGATGCCTGTTGATCGTGGTGGAATACCAAGACTTGGTCTTCGGTCGAAATGGCTTCGTCGAATGAATGGTCGGGGGCCTTGAGTAAACACGGGAAACCTCCCACCACTCCCCCAAGAACGTGTGCGAAAAGGGACCGCGGTAGAGGTCCATGCTTGAGGGGGTCTGGGAACTGGACAAGGCTGGGCCTCAAACATGGTTGGAGAGGCACGGCAGAAGACTGAACGTGCATTACTAACGGACCGAGCAGAAGATGAGTCTTCAAAGCTGTTCTCTCTGGACCATCTTTGTACTTTTGGCGAGGCTGGTGGAGATGGTGCTTTGAATGGATATGAAGAAGTTGCATTTGAGTTTGAAATGTTTGGTTTTGCAACAGGTGGGCTGGGGAGTCTCCTCTGAAGTGCTGGGGAAGGAGGTTTTCTATGAACAGGGGGACTCGCTGCAGAAGGTGGAGTAGGTTGCCTTTTGATGTTGTGAGGACTGGGAAGCCTTCGATGTAAGCTGCTTGAAGTAGAAGGTGTGGAAGGTAACATTCGACCCCTAGACACAGGTGGAGTGGCAGGTGGTTGGCTACTGACTATTGAAGACACTGTAGTGTTAGGTCCAGGCACTGAAACATTGCCACCATCGTTTAAATCTGTTGATTCTTCTTGACTGGCGGATGGGTTTGTTGATCCACAATTTGTTGACAATTTCTCTGACTGAGAGTCTGAAGTGTGTCTTAAGTGTATGAACTTCCTGGCTTGTCGGGACAGAAAGGATTCCTTTTCCTTTCCTGTGTCTTTCTCTGCTTGAACATTTTGTTGGCTGACCTTGGATTGAGCAGATGTGACTTGCTGATCTGCTCGACCAGGGGTAATAACCTTGGAACCTTGTGGTAGGTCTCCTTTGCTTGGAAGGACAGCCACAGATTGAAATGAGGCCCTCAGTCTCTGTGATACTGAAGCTCTTTTTACCACTGGTGATTTGCTGGCTTTTGTAGCGCCATCATCTGCTGTGCCAGCTGGAAGATTCTGTGCACTTTCGAAGGAGTTATCCATTAACACTTCCAACGGAGGTGGAGGAAGACTGTCCAAATCTAAATTATCTGTCTTTTCGTATGAAGTGGGTTCAGGTCTACAGCTGGTTATCCCAGTGCTAAGCACAGCTTCTACATTTCCTAAACCTGGTAACACAGGAACACCACATTTCCGTACACCTTTGAGAGGCCCTAAAACTTTAGGACCTTCTAGTTCCTCTATTCCTTGACTGAAGGTATCAATTAGTTTTTTGACTGAATTCCTACCTCTGCACAAGCCTGAAGATGGGCTTGGTGATGGAGGAGGGCTAGGTGGTGGGGTGGGTCTTATAGGACCATTTTGTGTTTTTTTCTCTTCTTCCATATCACTAGATACCTCCTGCTTTCTGTTGATACACCTTGCATTGCCGGTTTTGTCTTTAAGTGGTTGGGAAATGCTGGTCTTCTCTAGTGAGGGACACTTGTGATTGGGTGCTGGAGATTGTGCTGGTGAGGTCCCTTGATTTTGTTTAGATGGAGCAGGCCTCGTGTTTCCACTCGTCTTGCTTTTACTCATCCTCTGCAACCGTTGATTTAAATTTTTCTGGGTCCTCTCTAGTTCAAGCAGAGTAGGATCTTCACCTTTGCTTCGCAGGGATTCAGCTGAACGGGAACGTTGCTCTTTAGCTGCTGGGGTTGTTTTTACCACAGCCCTTCGTACAGGTGCTGCAGTCTGAGGTCTCCTTGGACATTGTTCTTCGTCAGTCCACTGCTGTCTACTGGTTTTAGGGCTGCCCACTATTTTTGATTTGGCACAGGAGTTTGCTGCCGGGACAAACTGTATCTTACCGCTTATAGCTTTTTTCATTTTGAGGGTCATTTCTACATTTTCAGGGTTCTCTATGCGCTTTGAAGGTAGGCGTTGTGGTTGTTGTTCACAATTAAAAGGGGAAGAATTTGATCGTGTTCTAAAACCTACGTGCCTATCCCTCTTGCCACCATCCATCTTATCATCATCATCTTCATCATCTTCCTCCCCATCGTCAAAGGATCCTAGCAATGAGTCTTTTTGTTCATTAGCCATTATGGTACACGCAGAACCTATTGAGTTGAGAGAAGTGAGGGAAGCACTCGGACTGATTTTATATCCAAGCTTTTGCTTCGATGCTCCTCGCCTAATGTTCCTGGAGGCGTTTTCTGTGTGACTGTGAGGAGTAGTTCTATTTGTCCCCGTAGACTCACAACTTTCCCGTCTTAGGCGTCTTTCAGATCCGGCAAGGGATTCATTCTCAGCCCCAATACCGCTGTCCTCACTAAAAAGAGCGGAGTCCTCTGGCCCAGGCCTGCGCAGAGAGGCCATTTCAATGCGGACTAAGAGTTGCATTAGCCGAGTCTCTACTGCACGTTTGACTTTCAGTTTCTCATTTAAAATCTCTGAGACCGAGGCAAAGTACTCCACAGCCTCCTCCAAAGCAGAGTCTCCAATTCCTCCAACAGTCTGGTTCACATTCCTCATTCTCTGTGTGGTGTACTGAAGCAGTTGCTGCAACAAATCCGGTGGGGGCTCGATATTAGCAGAGCCAGACTTCTGAGGTGTAGAAGATGACAGGTTTTTCATTTGGCTTGGCCAAGCAAGATGGTCTCCATTTTCTTTCAAAACCTTTTCTCCCTCATCTGCCATTTCTTCCATTATTTGAATTAATTCCTCATAACGCAGAGCCATAAAGGCAACCATAGGCTGCACAGACATCTGTGTTTGGGTCGCTTGTTCCAACAGTCCAAGTACGGTATCGTATTTGTTTATGTTAGGATTCAAAAAGGCATAAGCAGCTTTGTGAGCTTTTACAAGAGGCTCTGGGAAGTCAACTTTCTGTTCAGAAGGTGATTTGTCTTTGTCCTTGTCTTTCTTCTTTAGCACTTTCACACCCCTGGTATTTTTCTTTGGTTTCCTGGCAGACTTTTTCTCTGTTGCATCATGCTTATCCCCATTTTTCTCCTTTCTCTTTGACAGAGTGTTGTTCTCAATTCCTTGACTTCCTAATTTATCCGTGTTTACTGCTTCTGAGTCTAGCTCAGTCAGAGCTTTCTTTTTGTGCGGTGTCATCTGTGCCTCTCTTTGAAATACCTGGGTTTGTGCCACTGTCTTCCTCTCCTTTGTGTCCCCATGTGTTGATCCGGTTGAAATATTATTCTCTCCTTCTTCAAACTGGGTTTCTCTGGGGCTTTCTAAAGGTGTAGGGGGCAGCATTCTACCTTTCCTTGAGGGACCTAAAATCCCAAACTGATTACCTTTGGATGGTGAGCAGCCCATTTTTAGATCTTTCTTTATATGCTTTCTTCTCTCTCCTTAGTATCACTAACACAGGAAAACGTGCGGTGAATGATGCAAAGAAAAGCCGAGGTCCTTAGCCACCTGCTGTATCTGTCCTTTTCAGATGACCGAGGTTGTTCAGTCTGACAAGATCCCTTTCCATAAGGATGCTTCCGAAACAAAACATTGATAAATCCATTTTTTCAAATCCTTTCCTTCTGTCATAGATAGGCAAACTAAATCCACAGATCCTCGGTCGTGTTTTTGAGAAATTCCATGTAGTGCGTGCTGAAACATATCCCTCTGTATCTTGCTAAGGACAAGCAGCTGAGAGGATTAGTACGGCTTTCAGTGAACTCCTCAGCATGCACATATGTCACGTTAAAGCATATAAAACTCACCTACTCGTAAGACTATAAGCTCATTTGGGTAATGATGGCTGGCCTCAGGTGGCTTTTTATAGCTCGCACAGCAATATCTTCATATTAGGCCCTTTGGATCATTTACATAGTGCAAAAAAACATTAACATAAAGCTGAAAGCATTACATACCATTACCATTTTGAGATGCATATATATATATATATATATTATGATTCTTGCAATTTTTGTATTTATTATATAAACTCTTTCATGGCCTCATAAGTCAATTTTCAGTCTACAGATTACTAACTGAGAGTGTTGTACAGTATTGTGACTTTTGACATCATCTCATGGAAACCTCTCAATAAAAACAAAAGAACAAACTGGCACAGGTTGTCAACAGGAGCAACAAGATCATCGACTCCTAACACCAGGATTTATTTCTTCCAAAACAATCAGAAAGGCAATCAGATCCAGAATGATTCCATCCATCCTCTCTCCGCTTGGGCAATTCACTCGCTGCCATCGAAACCTCAGACTGAAACTCCCGATGGCCAGAAAGGACGGGTACAAGAAATCCCTTATTTCATCAGCCAGGACTGAAGCCTGTTCAGATAGACTCCTTAGAATTGACCTGCCTCCCTCTGCATGCTCTTTTTAACCTTTTCCTCCTACACCATCATTTATTCTATGTGCATGTATTTATTGTTAGGTACTGCTGTTTATAGTTGGTCAAGGTAAAGCTAAAAAAAAGTACATTTTAAACTGCTGGATGTTCATAACTATGAATCATATTTTAGATGCTTATTATAAAACCTTAAAAGTATTGCAACTAATAGCTGTCACATCAGTACTGTGGAGTAGGTATTATTAATAATGTTAATTATAATGTGCCATCACATTTAAATGGTCAAATATAGTCACAGTTACCTCATAATTATATATAAATATATAGTCTACTTACATTTTTCCACTTCTGCTTTCCATTAACTTAAAGTTTGCATTGGTCAACAATTAGCAAAAAATGTGTTTGAAATAACATTTTTAATAATAAATAATTTGCAGTATTTTTCATTCATGGGTGTTATTTTTTAATATATATGATTACCATCATATCAAAGTTAGATTAGTACCAAAGAAGAAGAAGAAAATCGACGAGGAAGACAATTTAAAATTGTGTGAGGTGTTTCGAATCACATTTTTAAATATTATTTTTCAAATTTAATATGTTTTATTTTTGTAGATTACTATTTTATTTAACTTTTTATTCACGTTGCAACTGTGACAGAAAAGAAGACGACGAAGAAGAAAAGCGCGCGCGCCCCTCGCCGCCCCGCCGTCTGACGCGGATTGAGGCGCGTTCACGATCTACGTCTTTCTGGTCAGTGGATTTCCCTTAAATATTCGCTTTATTCTCACTTTTTGGAGTCGTTTTTATCATGTGTACACGACTCGGATTTCTGTCCTTTCGTAGTAATCACGTTTACTTCCTGTTTCTCTTCCGGACGGACAACAAGTTATTTGTTTTTAGCTAACGTTAACACTCAACATGCTAGCATTAACTCCTAGCATGCTAACATTAAGTCCTAACCGGCTAACTCTTTATCACTTAACCTGCTAACTTTAACTCCTAATCTGCTAACTTTAACTCCTAACCTGCTAACTTTAACTCCTAACCTGCTAACTTTAACCCTTAATCTGTTAACTTTAAATCAACACGTCCTCTTAATAAAAAATCTGTAGACATGAGAAATAACTCATGAAATAAACCAACATTAAATGATGTCAATGGTTGTAGTCTGTAAACAGTGCACTTTTCTAGCAGATTTTTAATTGTGTAGTGTTTTATGTATTATCTGTATTTTTGTACACAGATGTGGATTCCACGGTATGTTTTTACATTTTATTATATACCTTTTATTTCACTTTTCTATTTCACAACTGTAAAGCTGGCCAAGAAAGCAGAAAAGTTATATATGAATACATGTAAGGAAAAAAAACACAATTCTTACACAACAAGAGTCTACCATTGATATATCAAGAAAAATGTATATCCTACTAAAATCATAAATAACCATCGTAGCCAGGCCTGGTGCAAATAATACAAATCACAGTGGGGAAAAACAACTAACATGTCACAAGAACTATGTATATCCCCAGAAAAAAAAGAGGCAACTAAAACATGACAATGGTTTATACTGTGGCAGAAAAAGTTAGTTTTAGTTACTGGTTAAATTTAACTTCAAATTCTGTAAAAAATAAATAAATAAGAAACGCCACTTTTTTGTATTTTTTTCTTTTTACAGCTTTAGCTTTTACATGAATATTAGTAAATAATGCTGCATTGTATGTGACAGGAAACATTCAGCTTATTGTGACATTTTCTTTTTCCCATTTTCCTCCGCTCAAGCCAAAAGCCGAGAGGTCCTCATCGACACCCATGACCGAAGCATGATGAAGCAAACACTCAGGCGGTGCCGGACCCCTCCCTCGGTAACTGTCCGGGTCACGCCCAACGTCACACGCTCCCTCCAGATCAGGAGAGGCCTCCAGCTGAAACGAGCCAAAGACCAAGATGGGCAGGGCCCCCCGGAGAAGTGGCCGCCGCGGCAGCGTCAGGAGCAGATGCGTTATACCAAAATGACCCCGACTATTGTCATCAAGCGGCAGGAAATGGCATCGTACTTCAGACTGTTTGGTGAATGAATGATCCTGATAAAAATCATTTTGTTAAGTAAGTGTTGATAGTAAGTTTTAAATGTGCAAATAAGATGAACATTTGTGTTTACAGTTGATGATCTGATCCTGGACTTTCTGTGGATGGATTGTTGCTTTAAATTGACAGATAAGGTAAAGATCAAGCCTCCCTGCAGCTTTATGAAGCTTCCCCTTTAACAGGCTTTGACTTTTCCCTCCTTTTTATTTTCTCAGTATCTTCTAGCCATGACCTTTGTGTACTTTAAAAGGGCCCACTTCACTCTTGCTGAATACACCAGGAAGAACTTTTTCATTGCGCTGTAAGTTCAGAGAAAAGAGATAAAAGTTCTGCATTCACATTTTATACAAAATGACCATGGCGCGCCACAGCTTTTCTTCTTGCTGTTGATTCCGCCGGAGAAGCTGTAGCTCTGACATCAGCCCGTGCCCATCTGTAGGTATCTCGCAAACACCATGGAGGAGGACGAGGAGGAGAGCAAGTACGAGATCTTCCCATGGGCGCTTGGCAAGAACTGGAGGAATCTGTTTCCCCGCTTCCTCAAGCAGCGAGACAAGCTCTGGGCTCGCATCGAGTTCAGAGCGGCTGTCAGCAGGCACTGCTGTGAAGAGGTACCACGCAAGTTTAATTGCCTCTAGGGAAGGGAGCACTGGTTTATGGCAAATATGTTTATTGAGATTGCATATAAAAAGTACAATTGACATCGTAAGCTTAATTTGACATTTTTCACTATTTCTTCTTTTTAAAAAAAAATCAATTTCTACACATGGTAGCACTGGTTTAGTGCCGGGTTTGAGCTTGGTTCCTTTTATCTATGTGTCTATTTCTTCGTTTACAGATGATGGCCATCATGCCCTCTCACTTCGTGTGGCAGCGACAGCGGTCGGAGCACCACAGCGGCGCCCGGCGACAGTATGGCGGCGACCAGGCTCGGATCCCCCGGGGGCCCGCCGCCTCCCCGGTCTCCTGCGCCTTCTGTGAACGTGGCGGGCAGTTTGATCAGGGCCCGGGCTCCTCCTCCCCCTCCTCCTCCGAGCACAGCCCGGACCCCTCGTATCCACACCCCTTCACCTCCGTGCTGAGTGTGGAGAAAACGCCTCCCAGGAAGACGAAACGCCAGACGCAGCAATCCTCCTGCTGCTGTGCTGACGAGGTTCCCAGTAGGTGTCACACCATCCCATCCAGAGCTGGGTCAAATTTCATAATTATATAAAACCACTATTTCTAGATAATTATCTCACATGGCTTTGAGAGTGGAATTTGAGAACAAGATAAAGATTGCACTTGGGTGGAATTTGAAAATATAGAAACAGAAAAGTCCTATAATGCCTTTAAACCCTTTTACATTTAATTTTTTCCCCGCAGATTTACCCCTTCAACAGTAAACATCTAGTTTTTTTTTTACCTCTTTTATTTCCATCAATTCATACTGTGTCTCTCTAGTTTTGAACTTCTGGATTCAGTATGGAAGTAATTTATTATGTGCTTATACATTATCATAGCAGTTTATAAAATAATCCAATGATTAGGTATTAAATGTAACAAAAAGTGCATTTGTTATTTCAAAACCTGTTTAATTCACAATGATGATCCAGTGAGAGTGTCATCCTGGAATTTATTTTTATACAAACATAATAGAGCCTTTTTTCCTATAAACAAAACTCTTCCTCTGCAAAAAAACAATGAAAAAATTAGGACATCTAAAGAAATCTCAACTGCAGGCAGAAGTAAATAGATCTAAAACGGAACAAAGAAAATGAGATGAATAAAGGAATTAAAGCTGCACTAGTTTGCCAGTTTCTCTTTAAACACTGTAATTCACTTTGACTTAAACTGCTTTTTGTTCCTCTCTTTTTTTTTTTTGTTAGAGGATGAGTTCTCCGGATCCACTTACGACGCTTCCATGGACTGGATCAGCGAAGAGTAGAGCAGCAGTTCCACAAATTCCCTGTTTATACTGATGAAGTTCTGTGCGTTTCTCTCTCTCTTTAAACCTGAAGTAAAGGTCTGAATCACAAGTGGATGATTTTTTATCTACTATAATACAAACACTAGTATCTGTACGTCTATTTCCTCTGATGGCAACAATTTACTAAGATGAATGTTGAGTGTTATTGTAAAGTTTTGTTGAAGCTACACTCAGTTCTTGGTATGTATTTATTTATTTATTTATACTTATTTATTCACTGATGCACTTGTAAAAACTAATTTGACAACCACTATTCACTCGTGTCATGTTAATGTGTTCTTTGGGTAAATTCTAGTTCAGACACTGATGGATGGACGGCAATGTTTCTTGTCCCGGGAGTGTTTTTAATATTGTTGCCTGTGTGCCTGTTAAATGATCCGACACTGCCTCTTGAGTTTTGAATAAAGGCCTGAATTTAATTGGTATTTCTCCAATTCATTTTACTGTTTATACTCTGCTCAAGCGGTCGTGCTTTCTTTTTCAATTGCTGTGAAACACGCAACTTGTTACACTTTTTGAGTGGATTTCTGTTTTTACATTATAGACTTCACACTAAAATACACATTAGCAAAACATTTTATTTTCCAAGTTATTTACAAAATCAAACAAAACAAACATCTCTGTCCTCCGTTTTCACAGGTAGAGCAGCTTCAGGGCACATATTTCCTCAGTTTGACCAGGAACGCTGGAAATAAAAGAGGTAAGTTGTTAACACCATCGTCTGAACTGTTAGCCACTAGAAATCTAGTATCTGAGTATCTGACCTCCGTGGCTTGATTGAATGTGATGAGGTTTGGCGATGTAGGGAATACTCCCGAAGGCTGGGTTCCTCCCTGCTGGAATAAAACAGCAAGGATGATCCTCATCATGTGATCCACAAACACACCGATTTATCAATGTCATTTCACTCACCTTCATCCTCTTCTTCTGACGTCTCCTCCCCATCCTCCTGCTCTTCTGTTTCCTCTCTCTGGTCTCCATTAAGGACGGGAGCGTTCTTGACGCAGTATTTCTTGTTTTTCACGACGGCCGCGACCACCGTCCATTGCCGGATGGGAACCTCGACGATTTGGTCGCACAGCAGAGGGAGCGCCAGGCACCGAATCCCTTCCAGCAGATCCGTAATTTGTGTTATACTTTGTTACAGGGGGGAGAATGAGAGCACTTTTTAAGTAAAGTCATTGCTTTGCTTGGGAGATGCATCTCCTGTGAAAGAGGTGCCAAAGTTGCCTCTCTTTTCTAAGAAAAGAACATGAGCACTGAACATGACTTCTGAATCAATAAATTAAAATAAGCTATAAGAGGTTATGGTAAAATGTGTTTTATACTAATTAAAAAAAAAGTGTGATGCAAGATTGTCTGATTGGATGTAGGATAAATTCTGCATACCTGATACTGTCATGCAATATTCTGTATATTCTTTATATGGGTTGTATAATAAAAACAATAATAGTCTGGACACCATTCTAGGCCAGTTTGAGTTGACCCAACTATTGTATTTGACTTTATTTATTCCCTTATTTGTGTGCATTTAAAACAAGTCCTGTAACACTAGACGTTATTTGGACATATCCCACTGATATTCTGTACTTTCTTATTCCCAACAAATCTCATGAAAAGAACAAAAACATCAGTCCTCAGTAAAAACAAAACAGGCGTATTGAGATATGCTAGCGCATATCATCGTGAACAGTGGTGATACTCACTTGACGAGGTAAACGGTACACACAGCTCCGTGGTGCAGGTGTGGGAGAACAGTGGGCAGAACCAGCTGTGGGTCTGGCATGTCCAGACAAACCTGCAACAGACAGAATTCCCACCGGTGATTAAAGCGGATCCACGGAGTTGGCCGAGGGTTGTGGGTTTAACATCCTTTACGTCCTCCCTCTTTAACTCTTTAACCCAGACACTGACCGAATGGAATCCCCGGCCGGTGAGGAGCGAGGAGGCGGTGCGGAGGTCGGCGTGGTGAAACTGGACGTTGTCGGGCCAGTCCTCGCCTCGCCGCAGCCTCCACGACGCCCTCCAGCACTGGTAGTTCAATGAGGCTCTCTGCAGGTGATCCTCCCTGATATCCAAGCTCAGCACGCTGCCCCTGGAGCCCACTGAGAGGAGGGGGGGAAAAATAGATGGTAAAGTGTCAGGACTGACGTATTCAGTCTTTTCTGGGTCACATTTAAGCAGGTGAAGATATGAAATGATGAAAACTTGTAATTTCACCTCAGTCCCTTCTGCTTCCTGACGGCTGTAAAAGAATTTGAGTCCTCGACCTTGTACTATTAAAGACATTTCACATTTACCGTAGCTGCTATGTCATAAGTTTTCTGTGACTAGTATAAGGGTCAGTGACAAATCACGGTCGGCAAGAAAGTCAAAAACCTTTTAAAATACCGTTTTATGAGCTTTGTCTGGTCTCTCAAAATGTACATTTTGTGTTCATGTTGGTTTCCTCTCATTTATATATTTTTTTTTTTGGGCACAAAATGTCAGATAGGGTGAAACCCAAAACATGATAAACATTTAATCCACCTAGATATAAAACTAGTTGATAGCATGTATCTTCAAATTTTTTAAAACCTTTTTTTAATTAAAGTAAACAATCTGGTACTAAATTTTCATGGTTACACGACATGGCAGTTTTGACATTTCTCACATAAACTTGATTTTGCTCTATTTCTGATCGTGCACAGACTTGCCTGCACAATATGTTTGTGTTCAACAATATATAGATAATGATCTCACTATATATAACATACTGGCCATTATACATTGCATAGAAATGATCAAAGATTTTTAACCAATGTTATGAAACAATTAATTATGCAGGTGATAATAGCTCCTTTATTAAAACTATTTAGTAAAACTGCAATGATAAAACCATCAAAGATTGACATGATGATCTTTTCTATATTATTTGAGGTTATTTTTTAGCTTTTTTCTTTTGTCTGAGGAGGCGACGCTGCCTCGATGGGACTGACTGAGACGCTGCTGCCGTTTTTTAAACATCAGAGGAACCGAGCCTGTGCAGACCTGCTCGGGACAGGAACAGGGCCATGGCTCCGGACCCGGAACCTGAATCCAGCACGCAGTCCCCCTCTGAGACACCCATCATCGTTATCATGGTAGAAGCGTCCTGGGGAGACGGGAAGTTATCACACAGGAGATCTTAACAGGGGGGAAGAAAACCTAAAAGGATCGACATGAATGCACATGTCCTACACTGGGGCCGATGATGCACGGAGCTCTCCTCATGTGCAGCACGTAGTCCTCCAGGTCAGCCCGCCGTATAAAGAAGGGAGACCCTCGGCTCGAGTTTAGGTAGTGTCCTGTTGGCCGCCCGGCGATGTGGTCGTGCAGGATGACCCCCCAGTTGCTGTGCAGGCGTCCCCCCTCCTGCAGCTTGAACATCTTCCTCATCATTTCCTTCTTCCTCTTTTTGATGTGCTCCGCCATCAGCAACTCGCCAAACGTGATCGGGCGCTCCCCCGGAAGCATGGGCGCCTCTTCAGGTCCAGGGGAACTGCCGCCTTCATCAGCTGCTTCGCCTGTCCCTCTTTCCTCCTCCTCCTCCTCCTCCTCCTCCTGGATGTCAGGGTCTTCCTCTGGTTCCTGCTGGCTCTGCCCTCTCAGCTGCATCACCTCAGGGGTCAGGGCGTCCTGGGGCAGCAGGCGACTGACCCTCTCCAGCGGGGACAGGGCTCGCCTTCTCCTGAGCAGGGGCAGGTTGGTGTTCAGGGGTGAAGGGTCTGACCGGTCTCTCTCGTTCTCATTGTATCTCACACGGTGAATGGAGAAGGTCCTGATCTGCTGTCTGCTTTTAATGAGTTTTACCAGCGTGTCCCTGTGTCTGCACGCAGGCAGCAGTCTGTGCACCAGCAGAGGTCCAGCAGAGGACATTTTTACAAAACAAGACGATCTACAACTATAGAGGCATATATATAAACCTGATACACACACAGCTCACATAAATATAAGAACAGACCTTCTTGTTGAGATCTCTCTTACTGATTTAAACGCAGAACCAGATCGACTTTATTTCTCCTCATCCCGGTGCTGCCTTTACAGAGGAAGGAAGCCACCATGCTGGAGAAAACACGTGGATGACGTCAAAAGCCGGCGACTCGGGTGTAGTAACTTAAGTTAACCAGCAGAGGGGGATATAACCATTTATACTTGGGAAAATAGACTTTATATTGATGTACCATAAGAATGTTGGTACAAGGTACCCGTGTCTGACAGAAAAAGCATGTTTTTTTTCTTTTACAAAGACACTCGTTATCGTTCTTTAAGAAAAAGAAAAAAGGTTTAAGTTTGATGTTAATTCATGTAATTTCTGCCACATAGAAGATGAAGCTTTGGAACATCCATCCATCCATTGTCTATCCCGCTTATTCCCTTTCGGGGTCGCAGGGGTCTGCTGGAGCCTATCCCAGCGCGTTAAGGCGAGAGGCAGGGATACACCCCAGATGGTCGCCAGCCAATCGTGGGGCACACACACCATTCACACACCATTCACTCTCACACCTATGGGCAATTTAGAGTTTACCAATTAACCTGAGCATGTTTTTTGTATTGTGGGAGGAAACCGGAGTACCCGGTGAAAACCCACGCAGACACGGGGAGAACATGCAAACTCCACACAGAAAGGCCCCAGACCCAGGCCCAAGGCGGTCTTGAACCTGCGACCTTCTTGCTGTGAGGCAACAGTGCTACCCACCGCACCACCGTGTCGCCCGCTTTGGAACATGTCATTTCTTATTGTCTGTGTCCAAAAAATATTGATAGAAATAAGAAATTGGTTATTACTTAATAGGTGATATTTTTTATATTATTCCTATGTTTAAAGTTTACATTGATACATCTGAGAACTCTGTTTTGGTAAATCTTTTTTTAATAAATATATAAATGTTATATATATTAAAGTTTTTTTTAATTAAAACATGTTCTTATCCCTATAAAAGTCATGCAACATTGCTAGAAATCTAAAGCGATCTATCTTGTTTCTTTCTTTTGTGATTCAAGATTTTGCTCCTCCTTTAGTTTCCTTTGTATATTTGTATGTCCATGGAACTGCCTATTTACGAAATGTATAGTCCTAATGTTCAATATGGTGATAAGGTGATATATGTTCAATAAAAAAATGAGAGAGACATGTTATATAGAAAATATTGATTTCACAAATGCAAATGTACTAAAAAGAAACAACAAATATATAAAATTGAATTATAATGAAACATTACATGGACTGAAGGATAGTAAATACTTAATACAAGAAGTGTATTACTTTTTTATGATTTGTTTTATAAGCAGTTTTTATTCCATTTACCAAACTAGTTATTGAAGATAATTATTCATTCTAATAACGGTGATAAGGATTGACAGCAGCAGAATACTGCATCCAAGTTCGTAATATTTCTTATTTCGAAATCTACTGCAGTAAAATACTGAGACAAAAAAACACAAAATGTTTTTACACCACAAATGTTTTGAAATTGGCAGCACCCATATAAATGTAAGATATATACCAGCTGGATCGATGACCCCTGAACGCAGCACGGCTGCCTGGCAGCAGCCAATGGGGAGGGCGGCTCTCCCGACGTCACACTGCGCATGTCCGCGGCGCGCCACACGTGGTTTGTGTGTAAACGGCGACACGCAGACGCAGGCAGCGCTGCAAAAATGGCGGCCGACGGTGGTACCTCTGCGCTGCAGCTTCCCTGCGTTTTTTCACCCAAATCGCGACAGTACTTATCCCTGTGTGCCCAGGACGGCAGACTCCGCGTGTGGAACACGGACAGTAAAACCCTCCACCAGGAGTACGTGCCTTCAGCCCACTTGAGCGCCACTTGTAGCTGCATATCGTGGGGACCATGCCGGACAGTGAAGGTACGTGGGGCTGCCGTTAGCTTCGCGGGCTAGTGAGGCCTTAGCGAGCTGTCTGGGAGGGACTCCTCAGGGGAAGAAAAATGATGAGAAAATAATAAGGAAAATAGCGGCAGACCCGTTAAAAAGTGAGGAGTAAAGTCGCGAGCGCTCACGTGCTAATAACTGGACGCTTTTCACATAAACTGACGCGGGGCTCGTGTAACGGCCGTTAGCCGCTAGCTAGCTCCCAACAGCTGCGCAGGACGCACATGTTAGACCCACATGGTAGTGGCGAGAAAACACGGGACAGCGGCTCACTGTGCCGCTTTAACGTTAAAAGTAACTTCCTACAACACGTGTCACGGGCAAAATATAACAATAACAATTTGTGTCGTGATATTTTTTTTAGACAACAAGCGTTGCTAAAAAAAAAGAAGTGTTAAAAAGCGCAGAATCGCGTTGCCACCATGACACGTTGAAAGTTTCACCGTAGGAATGTTGCAAGCTTTTCTGTATAAAATGGAACATGTTATACGCCTCCATAAGTTATAAAGTACACATCTGTATTATTTATTTTAATACAAAGTGATCCATCTGTCCAGTATTTATGATTATTTAGTTTATGTGGACTATCTGCTGTTAGACTATTCACTTTGCTGCTTTTTTTTAAAATAAGCTTCAATAGATATCATTCCATATGAAAAAGGCCTATTTGGATAGGCCGTATTTACCTGTTTTTTCATGTAAAGATGGCTGAGGTGAAAACTAACCAGCACTTAGTCAAACACAGCACAGATTTACTGTGCTCATTGATAACATCAGACTGATAAGTGTTTTAATTAGTGAAGATTCTAATACAAGTAAACAGGTTATCTCGATCCAGTGTGTGGTAAGCAGTTCATCATTATGAGTAAAAAAATAGAAAAATTATGTTATGCCACCAGATGTTTAAACTGTCAATGGGGAAAATTCTCACAATGCAAGATTTGCTTTTTATTTTGTTGTAAGATGCAGATAGGAGCATTTTAATGTTCTAGTTCACCACTGTGGAGATAAATAGATACTTTATGTAGATGCATCATAGTGCACGCCTATGCAAGCAAAGCAAAATCCTATGCAAGCAGTTATTTAATGTTGTTGTTGCGTTTTGTTCCAGGAGGGGCCTCAGAGGAAGAAGAGGAAATCGGAGGCGGCGGGACAGGTGGAGGAGAAGGCCGACCTGTTGGCGATGGGCACGGCGGCGGGCAGCGTTCTCATCTACAGCACGGCGAAGGGAGCACTGCACTGTACCCTGGTGAGTTTGAGGCGTTAAGCATGACCCCCCCCCCATGAATTGTAAAATTAAACAGGTTTATTTGCATTTGTGATATCTGAAAGTTTCATCTCAATTCGTGGAATGCTTTTGTGTCAAAGTGAGGCTTTTCCAGCTGTGGTAGTAAACAGTTTGTTGATTTTTGTATGATTAATTTTTTTTTCCCATCAGGATGGAGGTCATAGTGGAGGAGTGAATTGTGTCCAGTGGCACCCTGAAGACAGTTTATTATACAGCGGCTCAGATGATACAAACATTATAGAATGGGACCTGCAGACAGGCAAGACGAGAAGGTCAGTATCTACTTTATTAGTAGAGATACAATAAATCAATATGGAAAAGAAATCAGGGGTGTTTTTAATGTAGGATTTATTAAAAGAAATAACATCACATCCTTGGTAATGTAGACTGTAATTACATGGTAAAAATTAGTTTATTACTGCAAACCAATGGAAATGTAAAAAATTATCTTCAATATTTTAGACTGCCGACGTGTTTCAAAGATTCCACGTGTGATTTATTATTTGTTTTTATATAATTTTACATTTGAATAATCATCTAGTAGCATTAATGAGTGATAGGTCAGATAAACAGACACCAGCTTCTGTTCTATCAGTTACAGAATTGGCATTAATAAGCTGCTGGTAGGATGGAGATGTGTTCCCTCTTTAACAATCAGGGTCAACCAAAAAAAGATTGATCTGTAACCTCGATTTTCCTGCAAAATGATATTGGTCATATCAACCTGAGCTAAATTAGACAAATCTGTTAGGTATCACAATCACTTCAGATGATGATCTGTAATGTCAGCTTGGCCCGTGCTATTTAAATATGTAAATCAGTTCATTTTCTACAAAGTTAACATATTCCATAAGTTGTTTTGTCGGTTGCATCAAACTCTGAATTTCTACCTATCACAAATACCACATTTTTGTGCATGTATGTGTATATATATGTGTATGTTTTGATATAATTTGGGAGAGTTCTGCACTTCCCAAACATGGAGAACTACAAACCTCCAGGTGTCTTTTAAAAGAAAAGAATGTGTTCTTGTTGCGCTGCAGGTCAGTGGCTTTCCATCAGAACCAAAACTGCACCAAAAGTCTCAAAGTTACAAGACAATGATTGATGCACATAGGTTCAGGGTTTTGGAAAAAGTTAAAGTCCTAAATCCAATTGAGTTGCAGTGGCAGAAAAAAAAAACTCTTTGCTGGAAAGATTTTCAACCCCTGCTTCTTTTCAAATTACCAAACTGGCTGTGGGAGACATTTACTTCTGCAGAAACTCAGCCCCACATCACTCTAGTCAGACCAAAGCCGCCCAGAGGAAGAAGAGCCGTAACTTATTCATTCATCTTTATTGTCCGATTTCCAACTCTCTTTTAAATATGGAGAAAGGCAGTGGTTGAGAGAGCTGGAATAAAGAGAGGGAGAGCAGGGTGGTCAATCTAGAAATTAAATCTGCAATATGGGACCTGTAATGCTTTAATGTTCAGTTAAACCGCACAAGTCAGAAAAGTCCTGAACGCTACATCTCTGGTGACTGAGTTTGAAGCAATAATCAGTCGGTACAGTCGTGATCATTAAAGTCAGCATGAATCCTCACTCTGGTGAGAGCAGAGTATACTTAAACTAAAGCTCCGTTTACATAAAGCGCAACAATGAGTTGGAGGTGTTTTTAAAGAGCCCTGAGCTTCAATACAGCACCAGAAAATTGCTGCATTGACAAACGCTACAACAGAAGAATTTTGCACTAGTAAATAATGTTGGTGCAGGAATAAAATAAAAAATGCAGTTTGAAGATTGGCTGTAAAGCAAAACCAACTATTGTCTCTGTGCAGTAAGTGGAAGGCGGACCGTGCAGCGGTGACCAGTTTGTGCGTGAGCCCTGACGGCAAACTGCTGCTCTCAGCTGGACAAATAATCAAGATGTGGGACCTGGACACCAAGGAGGTCTACAGGGTGAGTCTCCATGTCGGCAGGTTGAGAAACTCAGTAACGTGTGTGCATTTCGTGCAACTCTTCGGTAACAAGTTTTTAGGGTTACAAAACATTTTTATTTATTTTTGACTTTATCCCATTTATAGATGTGAATTCATATCAGATTTGAAATCTCTGCAGAAATTCACAGGCCACTCCACCGCCGTGACGACCCTGCGCTTCGCCACCACGCGACCCCCCGACAGCAACGGCCTCTACTTCCTGTCCGGTGCAGCACACGACCGACTGCTCAGCGTCTGGTGAGTAGGACGACGGAGCTGAACGTGACGCCGCGTCAAGACACATGTCGTGATATTAAGCCGTCTCTCTCCCTAGGCAAGTACGAGAGGACGGGAAGGACAAGAACTCGGTGGTGTCCTTCACTCTGACGGATGAGCCCCGGCACGTCGACCTCGTGGCGTCCAACAGCAAGGAAGAGGTGACAAACTCCCCTGTCTGTGTTTTGTAATGAAATGTCACTCACGCTATGAATCAAATAAGTTGCAGCATGGTGATGTGGGCAAAACTGTGGAGAAAATTTCGACAATTCCGGTTGAAAACTGACCACACAACCCAGTTAATTCACTGCTAAATGAGTCGCTGTGGATATTTTATATTGATAGAGCGTGCTGCTTAAATGTTTCTCCCTGTGGTGCAATTAAGTCTGATTTATACAAACATATTCCCTGTTTTATGTCGCCTATTAACCATGTGCAAATGTGTTTGTTGCTCTTGTTCCTGCCCAGGCGGTGAGGTTGGCAGTGGTGTGTAAGGACGGGCAGCTGCATCTCTTTGAGCACTTTTTAAATGGGTAAGCGATTAAAACACTGTAAACTCTGCTTCCTACTGTTCAGGAATGATTTCATTTCACTCTTAATTAATAGTAATTAATAGTTAATTTGAGGTTTGTCCATACTGAGCAGGTTAAATTTGAGCTTTTATTTATTCTAATTGAAACCAAAACGATTGTACCTGGATTTTGCTGCCTTACAATGTATAATATAGGTGTGTGTGGGGGGGAGATTTCTTTTTTTTAAATCCACAATTTTTCATAATTACCACAGACGTAGCAAAAGGTGCTTTACATTTGTCCATACCAGCTGGTGGCTAATGGTATTTTTTTGGTTTCTTTCACGAAACTCAGCAAATGCACATAACATCACAACGCATGAAGCAAATACTCGGGTCTACTTTATTCAGTCAGCCACTGGGCGGAGGGACACGTGTGACCTCAGGTAGAAGTGGTGATGCTGAACGTGCTGAGCAGCTGTTTCTGCAGTGTAAAGTCCAGCTTTACATTTACCTTGCAGGCGGTTCCTTTAGGTCTGAGTGACACATCATTTTAGATAATAATCCGCGTTTTCAGGCAACAAGATCTTGATAAGATTTCTCGTTTGCTGTTTTTTCTTACTCAGGTTTTTTATTTTATGCATATATGCCGCATTCTTATCCTTCACTAGTTTTTTGCCTGACTTTAAGTCTTGTTTTTATTTTTTATTTTTGCATTTCTTATGGCATTTATTGTTTTAATGATATAAGTTTCTGTGATGCTTTAAATATTGTTTAGTGAAACTTGAATTGCAGAATATTGTTAATGAAATGGCAATATTTGCCAGATAAAAATCAGTGTGGTGAATGTACAGGTCACAGTACATCAAGGACAGTGTTTGGGAGTTGCTAGATTGTGTATTTGCTTCTCGACTCTAGAATTATAACGATGGGCAAGAAAAACCTTTCAAAGGTGCTGTTTGTGTGAATTATTTTAAAGTGTAGAGGCTTCTTTTCAATAGTTGCCTCCAATTTACATCATTTATGTCTATGTATATAGCCATTGTGTATATAGCCAAACAGTGCAATACATTTATATTTATACTGTATATATCTATCTCAGTCACACACAGTCGGCTCACTGTCGGCTGCTGTTAATTTAGATGTTTTTTTAATTTTTTTTTTATTGTTTTTAATTTAATTTTTTTTTTAACTTCTTTCAATGCTGCTGTAGCACTGTGAATTTCCCCACTGTGGGACAATAAAGGAGCTATCTGTCTATCTTATTTTGAAATACTTTATTTTGGGTAAAACTATGTCACGTTTTCAAAAGTTGAAGGGGACTTATAAACCCATATATATTACAAATGGTCATAAACCTTCATTGTAGGAAAAAGTATCTTGTGTTTGAGGAGCCTTTAAGGTAATAAATTTGGCCAGATGTAGTTATTTTATTTTTGTTGATGTAGATACAGGAAAGCGTAACAGTCTTATATTATTGTAATATTTGGAATGTTAAATGTGCAGATACAAAGATTTGGCTGAAAGTTTGAAAGACGTCGTCGAATTTTTTTTTTTCCTTTTTGCCGTTACAATGAATGAGTGAGTGAAGTCGCATTGAGAAATGTGTGAAATAAGTGTAGTTTTCAGTGCAGTAAAAAGGTCTTATATCCATTCACTCTGTTGGCATTCTGCCCCCTAGAGGCTGTTAGAGGACATTGCACTACCAGTAATTCTACTTTTTTTTTGTATAACATTCTATGTCAAATCCTGTTGAATGATGTATCTTAGCGATGTTGACGTTGAACCCTCTGTCCCATCAGGCCCTGTAAGAAGCCCCTCTCCCCCTCGTGTTCGGTCCAGTTGTCGGACACGAGGGACTCCCCGGTGCCAATCCCCCTGCTGGCAGCCGCCCTCCAGGCCGACACGAGGACCGTGCTGCTGGCTTATGGCAGCCACCTCCAGCCGGTTATGGAGAAAGTGGTGAGTAGAAAGACTGCTGACCCATGATTCTACAACTTATGTGTGTATACACTTCTCTGTAATATACAACTTCACTGTTGGACTATAACTGCTGAATAATGCATCTTTTTGCCTATGTAGCCTTATGTATAGAGGCTCCTATTAAAATTTTAGAAATAGCAGAATCATCAACACTTATTAAAACCTTTTTATTTCTCAGCCTTTTTATCAGATAGACATAAAATAATAGCTTAGATGTTTGATTCAGTTCTGTTAGGTGATGGTACTGGGATTTCCTGAGGGTCTTTAAATGCATCTTAGGGATGCTGCAGAGAGTGATTTTTACACAGCAAAACATAACCACCACACATGTGGACTTTTTTCTACAATAATGTAGAGTCTGCAAGTTTTTATGAGTATAATCAAACTGAGAAACTGAGGTGAGGGTTTGCTAATAACTTTTAAGACTTGGATCTTTAATCAGAACTTGTTTTGTCAGAGTTTACATGCATCTTCTGACACTATAGTTAGAAGTTTTGACAAACAATACAGGACATAATCTCAACAATTGGAAACTCCAGTAAATCATCCTCAAACGTAGCATGAAACAACTGAACTCTGTCTATGGGATCGTACATTTCATCCTTATTATTTTCACCAAAATCTGATTCAGTTCCTCATCAATATCATTTCCATCATGCATGTCGATCTAAAAACACATTTTGTGCATATGTATATTTACACCAACCACATGTATTTTACTAGTCACATGCCTTTAGAAACGCCTCCACACATCCCTTTATAAATTTCCCAACATGTATTTCAGCCAATCAGCTGGCAGTACTTCAGCCATGTGCCTTTAAGGCACAGAGTGGCGATCAGGTCATTTTCTTCCATGCTGAACCCGCACAGATGTGTCTCCAGGTTTAAACGTGTTAACAGGTTGATAACAGGCGTCGGCATTGAAAGCCCAGCGTAGGTCAAACTCGTTGACCCTCCCTCCTCTTTTCTGTCGTGTGCAGGAGATCAACACAGCAGAGCGACACGTCTGTTTGACCCGTGATGTTCAGACCAACTTGTCTCTTTCAGTGGAAACCGCCGTTTCCAAGGTAAATAAACAGCAGAGTGTGCACTCAGAATGACTTTCAAAGCTGTTCATGTGAACCAAAGGATTAAAATTATTACCCCCCCCTCCCCCCCAAGGTGAAAACCCCAATCGTCAATGCTAAAAGCAGAGTGCTGGTCCCGGGGTTTCCTGGTCATCAAGCCCCAGTGAAGGCATCACAGGCCTCAGATAAAAGGAAAAAAGACACAGACACCAAAGAGGTAAGAGACGGAGCAATCAACCAGCATGTTGCTGCTGTTTAGATGTTACTGCCCTGTTAAAATAATGGACTGAGTCTTTTTTTTTTTTTTTTTTTTAACATAAAGTGATTTTTTTTTTTGGCCTAAATCATCACTTAATGATGCTGCCACCCTCTGGTAAAGCTCACTTTAATCCTGAGTTGAAAGGATCATGCTCTTTTTATTCCCTGTAGGACAATGGCCAATTTACTTTGGCCATTTTATTTATTTATTTATTTATTTTTGCCAAAGTCAGTCTTCCAGATAAAATACCAATTTAATAAGCTTGCGTAATAGCAGCTGTTTCAAGAAGAAGCTATAAACATGATTCTTGAATCCATTTCTAGTGGTGAGTGATAAAGGCTTAAGGCTATGATTTATAGTAATTTAAGTTGCACTCTCTTAATATAAAGTGACGTGTTTAACAATACATTCAATAAATATATACACAAATATAAGGAATGGAGCTTTCAGGACTTCATCGCTTCATTTAAAACTTGCCACGTCTCGGGTTTTAAAAAGCCGTCAAAGCTGGATTTTGGAAATAAGTTTCGTTTGAATGAAAAACAGCCAAAGAAAGACCTGGGGAAGTGATGGGGCAAAAAGGGAGCTGCCTCCTGACCAGTTTGATTTACCTGACATTAGTTTAATTTAACTCCAGGAAAAGTAAGGTTAGAGTTTCCGCTATGGAATGAAAGGAGAGTTCAAGTTGGGTTTAAAGTTGACTGAAGTCACACTGGAATGTTCAGAAATTGGCCTGAAATCACTTCCTTTGTTAAATAAGTGATGCACGATGTTCTATGTATGACAGCCATCACCTGTCGAGGCCTATTTGATTGAAATGTATAATAAGCCCTGCATGCAATTAAGTTTTATTTGTCTTTTCCCAAAACCTAAAAAAACACTTTAACTGTTCCCTGAAATTGGTGTGCGATCGGCCTGGTTTCCCACTGAGCTGAAGTCATTGTGTTCCACCCAGATGTCGATAGCGGAGCGGCTCGGGGAGATCGATCTCTCCACGGTGCCCCCCGGGAAGGCGGCCCCCCAGGGAGCCCTCTCTCTACAGACGGACAACTTCGCGGTGCTGCTGGTGCAGGGCCTGGAGAGCAGCGACTCAAACATCCTCAATGTAAGCGAATTATGTTTGTGTGTATAATTTTGCTCATTCATCATTCAGACAGTCCCAGTCAAAAACTTAAATTGGTTTGGGTGTTGAATGTGAACGTAAATCCCAAAACATCTTTCGGAGTCTGAATGTTTACGCTTTCATGAGCTCAACTTCTATTGAAGCCGTTTTTAAATTAACTCCCATCTATCCCGGAGTGTCACCTATTGGCGAACTTGTTCCTTAAATCTCCACAATTTTCACAGCTAAATTATTTCTTCTTTTCCTTTCTCTGCTGTAGAAAGTTTTCCAGACTCGCAAGGAGGTGGTGATAAAGAAAACGGTTGCCCGGTTACCACTTCCTGCTGTCTTACCATTGGTGGAGGAGGTCTGTGTCCATATGTTTTAGTCCAGATGCTATGATTTTTAAATGCTGTTTAGTTTTGATTAACCCTGTATCACTCTGTCCCTGCAGATCACAAAGCGACTTCAGGGGCATCCTTTTACGTAAGCATTTAATTTGCTTCAGTACACAGATAGTGAACACTTTACACCGTCGCTATGGCTGCTTTTTTATTTTTTTATTACTTGATGTAAGCAACAGTGTCTCACATCTTATAGACATGCATAATGAATTGGTTTTGGTTCCCTCCTAACAGCATGTGTTCTCTTCCTTCCTGCAGGGCGGTTCTAATGGTGCGGTGGCTCAAAGCTGTGCTCATGCACCACACGTCATACCTGGCTTCAGTGAGTATTTCAACAATAATACAATACATATACATGCATATATGCACTGTCATAGTAGTCTTTTTATTAAGTTGTTTTTTACATGCATTTGGTTTGTCTCTGTCACCAACAGCTGCCCGACCTTGTGACCCAGCTGGGGGTCCTCTACCACATGATTGAGAGCAGAGTGAAGATGTTCCACAAGCTAACGAAGCTGCACGGGAAGCTGTATCTGCTAATGACGCAGGTAAGCACGAGCAAAATACACGAATGTGAACGATATCTGCCTGTAACGGTTTCTAAAGAGCCGCCTTTTTTTTGTGATGCATCTCTGCTGACTTTAGGATTATAGAGTCTTAAAGCACTATTAAAGTGTAGTTTGGTTTTTTTGGAGGCACAGCAGAAGAAAGAAGTACTTTATTGATCCCTGTGTGGAAATTGCATTTAACCTCGGCCTGTATATTAGTAGGCAGTGGGCAGCTCCATCGCAATTACAGGAGTTTTCACCTTTACATACATGTTAAGACACTCACACAACATGCAAGCTCCACACAGGAAGACGTGGCGTGGCATATATATATAATATTCTAATTAATGTGATTCTCAACACGGAGCCTGTCTGTCCTGGAAGAGCGATCCTCCTGTTACTGTTCTTGGTCTATACAAATTGACTTGACTATTTAACCGAGCTGAGAGGATGGTCAAGTTGTCGGGGCTCTTGATATTTACTCTACCCCACTGATAAGCGTGAGGTCAACAAAAGTAGCAACAACTTTTGAATACAATTAATTTCACCACAGCACCAGCACAACCTCCAATAATTAACCAACAAGGTACATGTTTGGACCTCTTCTTGACTGGCTGCACATGGTTAATTTTAATTAGGTGTTTGAGCAGGCAATCTGCTGCTGAACACACACACTGCGTTTAGATATTCTTCCTGCTCCGTGTCGTCCATTCTAACAGATTGAGAAGCACAGATGTAAAGAATTATTTTCCGATGTGGTTTCAGAATCATCTCAACCTGCTGCATGAATATCATGCATTACCTTCCAGTCTGGGGATTTGCATTTATTTTGCAGAAAAGTAGTCGTCTCTGGATAAAAAGTAGCTCTACAGCATCTGTATTCATCAGTCTGTCATGTTCTGTACCAATTCTGCTCTGCCCTTACACACTTTAGTAACTTTTAATCCCAAATAGTCTGAAAATGTATAGCCTCTTATTGCATGAGGTCCACAACAACAGGGCTGAGGCGAGACGCTGATGAACAGGGATGCAGAGGCTTTTTCTTCCAAATTAAAAACACAGCTCTCTGTTGTATTGCGCACCCTTTTCAATTTAAAGATGCATTTAATTAATGGCCCGAGTGAATTGTCTGAAGGGGGTTGGTGGAAGAAGGAAAAAGAAAAGATGTGGGCTGTGTGCAGATCTAAATGTTAACACACTTCTTCCTCTTGACCACTAGATGGCGACGAACAGCAGCAACACGGTTACAGATGTTGACCACGCAGCCAAGCTGGTGTATGAGGAGGGTAAGTGTGTTGGCTTGTGTGCTCGTTTATTTTCTCTCTATTAATCTTGCGTTTAGCTGCTTTCCTAAACCTTGTCACAACCCCTCAGGCCCTCTTCATCTCGTGTGTAGCATCATAACCTCCGTGGTGTTTTTTGTCCCAGTCATAATTGAGTAACAGTGGAGCGTGAGTGGCAGCTGTCAGGGAGTGGAAGTGAATCGTACGTCAGGCTCCAGCTCATCATTTAAATGTTGAGTGGAGTCGGCTGCAGCCGTGCAACAGGCGGCCGCCGCCGTTCTGCTGAAATCGCCACAGACTGGAATTCATTATCTTGTCAAGTCCCATTAAGTAATTTTTGGGGAGGATCCACGAAGAATCAGTTGAGATTTATGAGGGCTATATATATATATTTAATTTTTTTTACCGTACAGACTACAGAAGGTGATGTTGCCCGTCTCGCAGCCGCTCTTGGCGATGCAACACACGCCGACATGACTCCTGTTGCCTGGCAACATGGCCAGCAGTGTTCAGATCCTTCCCCTTTTTTTTTTTGAGCGGCGCAACAAGGCCCCGCTCTGTTCACTCCGCTCATTACCGTACAGTATGAAACGCTTTGTTGAACCACGGGCATGAACAGAGAATGCGCTCCGGCGAAATAATGAAGTTCCCGCGCCCTCGTCAGCGGTCCAGATGTGGAGGTCTGTTAACAGGAAAGTTCAGCGCAGGCCTGTCGGCTTATTATATTTATCACATCATGGGAATCTAACGGGAACCTTCAGAGGTTCCGAGCCGTCGGACTTGTCCGTGAATCACGGCCCAGTCGGGCTGTGTGGTCTCTGATTAAACGTCGGTCCTCTGGGTGTGTGAGTGTAAATCTGTCAGCATCAATTCCCCATTATAGAGCATTCAGAATTCACTATTAAATCTCCTGAAATACTCGTGATTAATATAAAATGACATCCTGTTTTAAAGTTTGCTCCAGCTTCCATATTAGTGATAATCACTCAGTAATATGCGTGTTTCTGTACTTATCTAATATTGATATTTAGTAGTTGACTGTTTTTTTTTGCAGCACATGGTACCAACCTCACGTAGAGTAGAAATCATTTCTCCCTCCCTGCATCACACATGCTTTTTTTTATCATAAACAAGTGGCCTCCCTGTGGTGTTGAAATGCAAATACACGCATATATGACATTTATAAGAAGGTGAAAGTGCAGACGGGTTTTTGTTTTTTTTCTTTTTTAAAGCCTTTGCCGCGAGCGTTGATGTGATGAAACATGTGATGGATGTTTTTTCCTTGTTTTTTTCGCCTCTTACAGAATCATCTGATGAAGACGAGGCTTCTGGTGATGAAGGTCTTCCAGATGAAGACTCTGACGTAAGTCCTGATTTGAAAGACGTCCTTAAAGTGTCAGCAACACTTGGAGTTAGCTCAGCTTTTTAAGCTTTAGTCCAAACTTTTCTGTAATTTAATTTTTTTTCCCACTCATCCTCAGAATTGGGAAGAGGAGGAGACGATGGAAGGAGAGGAGGAGGAAGATCAGGCAGAAGAGGAAGAGGAGGAGGATCCCGACAACAGGACAGATTCCAAAGCAAACGGGGAGGAAGACATGGAGCACGAAAACGAGAGCGAAGAAGAATGAGAACAAACGAGAAAAATGTCAATCACACACATAAAAAAAGAGAAAAATGGACCTGAGAGAGTTATGTACTTTCATTTTATTTTAACGCTTTTGATTTTATTATGAGAACTTATGAGTATGGTTTTACAAAATCAAAGGGGGACGCGTGTTGGAATCTTCGGGGGGGGGGGGCAGTGCAGCCCTCCGCCTCGCCACAACGCCACGATGTCACCAGAGGAACAGATGCAGCGTTTTTTTGGGAGGGGAAGGAGGGCAAAAAAAACAAGTGAATGCAAGTTCTGGCTTTTTGTCCTCTTTCTGTCTGGGGGGGGGGGCTGGCTACCGTCACAGTTTTCAATGGAAATGGCCGTAGAAACAAACGGGGTGACGTTCCAGTTTGCCTGCACTCTGCATTCCAAATTTACATGTCATTGTGTAGTAGTATTACAGTACATTGTATGTCCTGCTTTGACAGTAGATGAGACGGCACGCCCTGATTGGTCCATTCTCTATTGGGTTGGGATGCAGCCCCTCCCCCACCCACTGCCCCCCCCCTGGCTGTCTGTTGTACAGAATGCTCCAGAGGTTGTACCTTCACATCCAGTCTCTACCCAATGTAAATCTGTATGTACAGTGAAGTGTTTGTATGAGCTCTTCCCTCTACAGCTGCCACACACACACACACACACACACACACCTTTGGATTAAACAAACTCCAGTCTCCTGGATCCTGTTTTTTTTTTTTTTTATTTTATTTTATTTTATTTCCACATTTAGTTGCTGCCCTCTTGTTTTAACTATTCCCTTTCCTGTGCATTGAGTTTTTTTCCTGTGGGAATGTCCTGATGTCCACTGCCTTTAAACCCACACACACACATACACACACACACACAGGGAAAACCGAGGAAAGGAAAATGTGAAATTTGCTCATATAGGTGAATAAATGGGTTTTCAAAATGACAGGCTTTTTTTTTTTTTTTTGAAAGCAGTGTGAGGGTTTTATTTATATTATTAGTACTAAAAACCTTCTATCATGGTATTTTTAAATAGAGAAACAGCTGAGAAATGGCTCAGGAGGAATTTCTATAAGAAACCAACCAATGAGATACCTGAAAAATAGAATTACTTAACTTTAATTGATGCACCGATCATTACAAAACCAAAAATGCTCATGGCCCACAGTGACCTCATAAACAGGTTAGAAGGTAATATAGTTGTCTAAAAACTTAGATTCCTATATTGCCTAAATGGTAGCTAATCCAAGTACTTTCCAGTGCTTGTTGGATATCAACAGCAGTTTATCTGGATCTAACTAACAGCCAATCACAGCAAGGGGTTCAACAGCTGATCTTCTGATTGGTGGACAACCACAGACGCCTCAACACTGCTCAGGCCTGATCTGAATAAATGCTGGATCCGATTTCCACAATTAAAATCTTTTTTTTTTTTCAGAGCTGAAATTCGCCGCTGAATGAAATGATTTTGGTTTGTTGCAGCAGATGCAGGTTCAGTTGATAATATCGTCTTCTGCATTTCATGCACTTCTTAATTAGTTCCATGCTAAATTAAGTCAAAAGGTCATTGATTCAGGAATAAAAAGTATTTATTTTCCGTATCTCCTGAAGTGTACTTTACTGCAATCAAAAAATGTTTCTGAAATTACCCATAATTTAGCAAAGCATGGATCCTCTTCTGTGATTTATCGCAGCAGGAAACAACAGGTGGAATCAATGATGTCAATCATGCAGACTGGGTGGTTCAGCAGCTTTTAATTTACCTGGAAGCAACGCCACAGTTCAGTTTCATGTTTATTTTATCTCCTTCTCTACTGGTTTCTTTCTCGCTTTTCTTGCAAGTCGAATCACCTGCTGTGAACAAGGTCTCGTTGGTGAGTCCCGCTGTGACAAACTTTTATAAGAAATAAACCCAACGTGGAAAATTTTGCATGTAGAAAACGAACAAAGAACAAGTACAGCTCTGTGCCTGCAGCTGAAAATGTGGGATTCACAAGTAGAAAAATACCTGTACGAAAAGAACTCTCCCAAACCTTATCTGACTGTGTCCTTTAGGGAAATACTGAGGTTTAGTACTGATACCCTGCAAAGGATTTAATTTAAATATGTAGTAAATGTTCTACATCATCATCTTACTTAAATAAAAGTACTGAGTACTTTTTAATTTGACTTTAAAGTATAACAGTAAACTCACTCACTGGGCTGTTGCATTATACTAAAGACATTTTATTTATTTATTTCAGCTTCTGCCAATGTCACTGCTCATTGCTCACAAGCAATTTATGCGTATTGAAAAGAGTTTGTCCTACTTTTATAGTATTTTATACTTAAACTTGTCCTCAAATCGTCCTTCAGAATAATATATCCACATACAGCCACAGGTTGCTGTAACAGGACTAGGACATTCAGATTTACCATTACAATATGATTAATATAGAATATTTAATCTTTAACCAACACAAGATTATCCAGAGCTGACAAATGCATCCTGATGTGTTCAGGTAAGAACAGGTTTTATGCAAGATTTTGACAAAAAGACATTGATATAAGGTCGATTTCTGACAAATAAGGCAGAGAATGTGCAGATAATCACCATAAAATGTAGAAAAGTAAAAAAATGCATTATTATTTTTAACATAAAGTACAAATACAATGTGTGTTTTCTCTTTACAAACTCTGATTTACTGTATAAACAGGCTTTAGCATCCTGTGAAAAACTAAAACTAACGTTTACTTTTACAATCACGGTTTCTGTGCTGCTTCACATTTCACATCTGTGTTGCATGGACTCAACATCTGGCTCCTATGAACAGATGTTTCAGCCTCGTAGTTCATCTGCATTTTTTAATATGATTGGAATACTTCCTCCAGAACTTAAATTTTATTGGTCTGAAACCAAGATTGTGCTGTTTTAAATGTGTGTTTGGACATTTTCTCTTTAACATAAGTATGCAAGTACTATACTATATATATCAATATATAGTGATATATTTATATATATAATCTAATAAGAGGAAAGCTAAACAGTAAATAGTTGAATTTGTAAAGAAAAACACAGACACTGCTATTCATTTGAACAAACTAATGTTTATTTTCTATAAAGTGATTGAAAAATTGAGGTGTTTTTCTTAACACTTTGATTTAGAATCAGAATAAAAATTATTATAAGGATTTGGGCTTTATTCACGTTTTTTTAAACACGCAGCACAAGTACACACCAGTACCAACATTCTTTTTATTTTATTATAAAGGAACCTTGACCAAGCACCAGCCATCTAATGTCAGAACAGAGAAAGAGGAGTTTCATATCAGTGAAGCAGCACCATGTCGGCCATGATGGGGGGGGGCTCCCCTGGTGGCCCCCCACAGATCTCCTCACCCCCGACCAATCACAACCTTCCACATCCACTCCTGTCTCAGGGTTTTTAGTTTTTGGTTCATCTCTGGACTTCTTGTCCTTCTGGGAGATGAGGCAGCGCTGACCAGTCTGTTCATCATGGGGGGGGGGTCATGTTCTGGACCCCCCCCCCCCTGGGTTCTGGGTTTTAGCTCATCAACACGCTGAGGAGACTTTCTATCCAACAGTGATCTGTGGCTTGTTTTCCTGCAGTTTCAGAAACTCTGTCAGCGTTGCACTAAAGCTCCGATTGTGTGAATGAACCCAAGATGATTTTTTTTTTTTGCATTAATAATATTCAGACGCTCATATAATTTATGAGCGTCTGAATAATGAATCCCATGCATAATTCAACGGTTTTAAAGTGTTAAGAGTTTATAAAAAAGGGGAAACAGGACCAGGCAGGCTGATTTTTTATTTTTTTTTGGTGATATTTCCTCTCGTCTCTGTCACAGATTGTGGCAGATCCGCGGATCTGGAAGCTGACCCGGAAGCTGATGTAACCCGGAGAAAGCCGAGCACCTGGGCGGGTTGCGTCAGGCCGCGGTAGGTCCACGCCCGGGGTGATGGATGGCGTGCACGGCGGGAACGTGTCAGCACGGCCGCTCGCTCGCTGGGGGAATATCGAGTAAAAGTCAGAGGGAGGGGGACGAAAAAAAGAGGAGAAGAATAATGGCTGCAGTTGGAAAAACTGAGAATGGAACGCTGAGGGAAATATAATAAACGTCCAAGATTATCAATGAGAATGAGAATCAGAATATCACGAATTGATCAGGACGTCTGGATCCCTGTTTGACCTTAAAAGATTAAAGCGTGGATTCAGAAAAGTGCAACTCGTGTCCCTATTGTCATTTATGGAGAAGCACAAAAAAACCTAAAATGCAGAGAATATTATATTATATTATACATTCTAGTGTGACTTTAAGTGAAAACTCTAAACTTACATTACCTGGAGTTAAAATAAACAAGTATAACTAACTTTTAACTTTTAACTTCACTATGAGCTGCATTTTCTTAATTTAATTTCTTAGCCTATGTAGTTTTTTTTTGCAGTTTTATGCTTTTATTCTATTGGGGCTTTAGATGGTGGTAGTTGTTAACGTGAAAAACACTTTAAAAATAGGTTTTTATTACTACATCACTATAAAACATTATAGGCTGAAGCTTATTATTATAGATTCTACATCATGAAATAGTGTTGAATTGACATTTTATCCAGATTTTTGCAAAAAAAATAACTTTTAACTTTTGACCATTGTCCTTTTAAACTCAGGATTAAGTTGATTTTTATCACTGTTACTGCACTCTGCAGATATGAGTCTGCACACTATGCAGAAATGGCATTTTTAGTGTTGTTAAGTGTTTTTACCTGAACCTGCATGTAACCTCACATTAATCCCACTCCCTGTTATCTGTGCATCTAACGTCACCACAGCCCAAAAAGCCGTGGAGGCGACGCTATGAAAAACTACCTTTTTATAAAGGAGGGAATAAAAAAAAAAACACCTGATTCCTTCAGGTGCCTCTTCAGTGAAGCCTGTTCACTGAAGAGGCAAATTGAAATCGTCTTTTTTTTTATATTGAATTCAGGAACAGGCAAAAAGCTGCTGTAATGATGCTGGTGTGTGGTACTAACACGGCTTCACTCAAAAAGGAACTACAACACTAGGAGCGTCAGGGTGCAGAGGGCTGCAACTAAAAATGCGAGTTTGTTCATTTATTGAGTCTTTTGTGTATTCATTCACTCGTTGTGCAGGAAACTGTGGAACTTTTATTGTGATACAGAGACTTTGCAAATTGAAAGCAAAGCCTATAGGGGCCAATCTAAACACAGATGTCTTTACTCTGCAGACGTGTGATCGGCATTCAAATAATAAATGTCTGAAACATTGTCAGACTTTACAAATACCATCAATAAGTTCTAGTTGTGCAAATTCTAAAAATGCTTCATAAGAATAAAAAAGAAGAGTTTAGAAATGGTTTTGGTAGGTTGGTTTTATAAAAGTCAGAAACCCAAGGCCAAAATGATGGAGGAATGAATTATCAGGAAATAACTAAATTAGTCAGTACATAAATAAATATACCAGCAAAGCATTCATATTTATTTAATTTCCCTTTAAATTATTAATAAATTACTGTATTATTTTGACATGTATTTGATTGCATTGAATTTTTTATTTATATTTTTATTATATTTTGAAATATATTTATTTATTTAATCCCTCCCTCAGTCTTTTCATGATGATGCACAGATAATAAGAATAAATAAAGTGAAATAAACAGGACAATGTCAAAACTTTCATGTGGTGTCGCCCTAAAAAAACTTTATTAAAAAAAGCATGATATAAACTAGTTTTACATTCTAGGGTTGATTAAATATTTTGTCATTCTTTTTTTAGTCACATTATTTGACATTCTGTGCTATAAAAAATCACAAATCATGATTTTTTGTAAAAATTGTACAAACTGTACATTTTAATGACTTTTACATGCATTTTCTTTTTCTAATTTGCCAAACATGACCCAAATACTACCAAATTAAATAAACGTATTTATTTTAAATGATAGTAGTCCACCATACAAATTATCCCAAATTCTGTCTTTGTGGAATTACAGTGATTTTTCTTTTTTTTTTTTAAGGACCCCTGCAGCAACAAGCAAACGAACCACGGAACTCTGACCCGGGCCGGGGGCAAAGGTCAGTTCTAACCAGCTGTTTGTTTTTAAAGGGGAAAACAGGTTTAATGTTAATAACAAGCAACAATAACAAAAAACACGTCTCCACACCCCTGTTAAGATGGCAGCTTCCTGTGCTGTAAAACTGTGCTACTTTTTAATGAGGCCTTTAACCTGTGCACCAACAATTGAGGAAGGTTATATGTAAAAACCCTTAAACTCAGTAGGTTGTTGCAGCAGCTTTCGTGTTTTATTGCAGCGCGTCAGTCTCTCTGAGTGGGATTCTATCAACCTGCTGAATCCAGCTTCAAATCTGCCCCCCCCCCCATAGATGTTCGATCGGATTAAGGTCTGAAAACCTCAATCTTCTTCTGTTGCGATGTTGAGAGATGAAGACGTGGCCACAGAAAAATGAGGAGACGCCTCCTGCAGAGCTTTTTAAACCGGTGGCGCTGTGGTGTGTTGACTCCAGTTTAACATGAGTTTTAATGGAATTTAACACATCTCAGTTTCAAGATTTACACGATAAAAGGTGGAAAAAGTTGTGAAACGACGGATTTTGCTGGTGTGTGGCATTTAACAACTTTCTATATGCACTGTATATGTGTTTAAATACAGAAATTATCTCTAAATAGTTTAGTTTAAACATGTAAAACCATCGTAAAAATCCATCTTATTATAAGGTTTACTATTAATGAGCTTCTCCATTTAGTTGATGGTTGAGAGCAGAGCAGGGTGACTGTGCGGTTGTGACATCACAACCTCCCGCCCGCTTTCTCCCCGTGCGTTGAGCGTCAGTATTTATATAACACATGGAGCTTCTCTGTGATCTCCAACGTGATGGGAAATCACTTTTAAAGAAGAGAAGACGAGGCCGTGATGTCGCACGCGGGACATTCTCTCGCTTTGTCTCCAACGTCCAGATCGATATGAAGCATTTCTCTTCCTCTTATGTCATGTAAGGAACTAGCCGTCGATGTCTGTGAATTTATACGATGAAGTTGACGGATTGTTAACGACGCCGTGCAGAAAAGTGACTGAAGCCGTTTTTCAGGAAGTTAAAAAAAAAAACCTCATTTATTTCTCTATAGAATAAAAAGCATAAATCAAAACCTCCCCGAGCTATTATATCCCCGATATTTAATATCGAACGTCTGCAGCTTCCTTCCATGCACGCACTGCTCATGCTTCCGTTTCCTGTGAATACCTGTCGTAAGGTGAGGCCGCGGTCGCCTTGACGACAACATCCCACAATGCCACGGATGCCTCCTTCCGTAGTCCCGCCGAATTTTTTTCCTATCCGATTCGAGGCCGAGGGGTCAGAGGTCACGGCATGTCAGCCGAGTCTTTTCCAGCGAGGAATAACAAATGTCCCGGGAATTATGCACGACACGAGGAACAGGGCATTTATCTAATCTGGTGCTCGACGTCGTTTTTTTTTTTTTTTTACGGCGTATTTCATCCCTGTTCTCCAGCGGAGCCCTGAGCACCCACGCAGCCAAAGCAATAAATAGAAAAAGGTTTGACATTATTTACTCAGTGTGAAAGCTGAACACCGCCTTATTTATATCACAGCACATCAACGCACAGCCGAATAATTTACCTTTTGATTTTATTATTTATTTTCCCTGTTTTTTTTTTTTTTTTACGTTCGGGTCTGAACTCGACATCACGCGAAACGCTCGGTTTTCTGGCTTTTTTTTTATTCAGCCTGATTTACGTTCTCTAATCTAAAATATAGCTGCAGAAACGTGGCCAACACACACACACACACACACACACACACACACACACACACACACACACACACTTTATATTTGAAGCTTCTCTGTGACACGAAAAGTGGGATTGATTGATTTTTTTTTTTTTACAAAGAGTTTTGCTTTGTGTGGTAAAGAAAAGAAATTGATTAGTTTAGTTTGTTGCTTCATGTGTCTTCACAAACCATTTATTTATCAACCTTTTTTGTGACTGTTAAATAGTGGGAAAAAAAAATAAAATGCACATAGTTGATTTTTTTAGGTTTTGATCCAAACTAAAATTACTTTCAACTTTTTAACTTTTTTTTCATTATGCAAATACAACATTTATTTAGGGATTTTAATTAACACAACAATGACAGATTGGCAGATTTTTTTTTCTTAAATATGCTCATAAATAATCATAATTTACGGCAAAATCAAGCTCAACAACAACAGATGGGAACCCTGGCAGCTAAATATTCCATCACTTACGTTCTGATTGAAGAAGCCGATCACACCATGTGAGAAACAGGCCGATAAATAAAGAGAGCAGCGGTGTATTCTGATTATTTCAGTCGTCCTCCACAGTGTTAGCAGCAGCAATCCTGATGCGTGTACGTCCTAAGCGATTATGGTAAAAGTAAAGGAGGATTCCGTCAATCACAGCAAGAAGCTGACTGGGAAAAATAGTTTTTCCAACTTGATCTTTGACCTCTTCTTATCTTATCAACTACTGCTACTACTCATTAAGTCCCAAAGTAACACATATATATATATATATATATATATATATATATATATATATATATATATATATATATATATATATATATATATATATATATCCACAGATCATTCATCCCGACAGCAAAAAGACTTTATAACTCACTGTAGTCACTTTTCCTCCACTTGTCACTTTACTCTACACACACACTCTGCACCTTAAGTATGCATTAGCTATGTATGTGTATGTATGTGCATGGATATTTATGTATGTATATATATGCAAATATGTAAATATGTGTGTATGTGTATGTATGTAGGTATGTACGTGCATGTATGTATGTATATATGCTTTGCTTATGCATACTTTTTTCTTGCTATTTATTAGTATTTTTTCTCCATTCTATGTCCATAATGCATACTGTGTATGCTGATCAACAAATTCTACGAATTGTTGTTTAAATTAAGTAAGAAATCAATGCAGCTGAGGGCTGAGATATTCCAGGTATTTTCAAAGTTGGAAAGTTGTCATGGGAATTGGAATGGAATATTACCAAACAGAAGGTTATATGTATAAAAATGTATTTGTAGCATAGTCTGTGCTAAAACAACCAGATTTAATGCAAGTGAAGTGTTGAAGCCACAGATTTGAGCCTGCAGATTATTTATTTTTGATATTATGAGGTAGATATACTTGATGT
>JAYKQN010000012.1:22272500-22327500 GCA_036785175.1 Eupleurogrammus muticus | reverse complement strand
CTACGGCATTTTTCGCAAGTCTCCCATCTGTGCACATGGGGGGGGGGTAAAAACCCATTTTCTGCAGTGTCACTTCAGGCTGAAACTATTATGTGTTGCACTTCTGGTAACCTCATTAACCGTTGTCAACACAGGTGATTCACAATTGGAGGATCAGAGAAAAAAAAAAGCTTTCAACGAAAAGTGTTTTCACCATCGGAGAGAAAAATGACGGATCACAACCAACACACACACACACACACACACACACACACTCTGTACCCAGCAGAACCCGCCATGCACTTTATGAGTGTAGATCCATAAAAACGTCTCCTCTCACCTTCTCTGCCGATCGGACTCGCAGCTCTTTCCCTCCCTCCTTGTTTTATTGTGTTATCACATTACTCAAATCCGTTTGGGTTTGAATTATCCAGCCAACGAGCTTCTCCTCCTCAGTGCTTTATTTACTGTAGACTGAATTGTAAAAAAAATCACCCAATCTGCCTCTGAGATTGGATGGATTACTATGGACGCGATTATATCCGATTTCAGTTTAGGCGACTTGTTTTTCATGCACACGGTGTTGGTTTAACAAGCCTGTGAGCGACCGACGTGGTCGCCCCACAAAAGGGATCAGGACAACCAGAAAAGAAGTGGAGACAGGAGGCAAAGGAACTCACGTAATAAAAACATTTATTGACGGCGGCACAAAAAAAGAAAACACAACACTCACGCCAGCAGGAAAAGTCCACCTTGCACCAGGTGGACCAAACAGGCAGTCCCACGCGTCGCGTCACCTGTCCCGCACGCAAACCCGCCTGGGGGAACTCTCTCTCTGCTATTCAGTTCCCCATTATAACCAGGTGAGAAGGGGAGGGGTCATCACCTTCTCACACTTCCCTCCCCTTCTGCAGTCTCGCCAACGGGGTGGCGAGACAGAAGTCTGCAACCGTGGTGTGTCTGCCTCGGGGCTCGCTCGACCACACTCCATTTCCGGTCGTAGCCCCGCCAGCCGCTAGCACTTCCGCTAGCACTTCTGCTAGCCGTCTCCGCCAGCTCCTTTGCTGACCGTCTCCGCTAGCCGTCTCCGCTAGCCGTCTCCGCCGGCTCCTTCGCCGACCGTCTCCGCCGGCTCCTTCGCCGACCGCCTCCGCCGGCTCCTTTGCCGACCGTCTCCGTTGGCTCCTTTGCCGACTGTCTCCACTGGCTCCTTCGCCGGACGTCTCCGCGGCTCCTTCGCCGACCGTCTCCGTCGGCTCCTTCGAAGACTGTCTCCGCCGGGCACTTCCGCTAGCCGTCTCCGCTAGCACTTCCGCTAGCCGTCTCCGCTAGCACTCCCGCTAGCCGTCTCCGCTAGCACCTCGCTAGCCGTCTCCGCTGGCTCCTTCGCCGACACTCTCACCGACACTTTCGCTGACACCGCCACCGATCCTCTCGGTACCCCCGTCAGCCCGCGAGCTCCACCTCCTCTCTCCAGCTTCTCAGGCGGCGCCACAGATCCCACCGCTGCCACCAAATGCGAGCGACCGACGTGGTCTCCCCACAAAAGGGATCAGGGCAACCAGAAAAAGAAGTGGAGACAGGAGGCAAAGGAACTCCCGTAATAAAAACATTTATTGTCGGCGATACAAAAAGAAGACCCAACACGCTCACGTCAGCAGGGAAAGTCCACCTCGCACCAGGTGGACCAAACAGGCAGTCCCACGCGTCGCGTCACCTGTCCCGCACGCAAACATGTCCGGGGGGAAACTCTCTCTCTGCTAGTCAGTTCCCCCTTATAACCAGGTGAGAAGGGGAGGGGTCATCACCTTCTCACAAAGCCACTTAAATACACAGAAGATGCATTATGTTTCAGATGATTAACTGAGTGTATGCAAGTTACATCCGTACATTTAAGTGGAAATCAATGTCAATATTATGAAGTAAATGTTGATTCCACAGTGAAACCATCAGTGTTTGCTTCCCTATGAGCTTCACTTTAACTCACACAATCTCCCAGGAAAAAGAAAGGTTTGATTTATGGCAGAGATTAGATGAGATAATGGACTAAATGAATGAGGAAACTCTTTTTCTCCTCCTGTTTTTTCCGCTGTAGTTACAGTTTGTGAAGTAATATTAATATATTTACCACGCAGCGCGCGTCATTACAACAGCTTTCACCCTGTTCAACAAATTCAATATAAAATTGTGACAATTTCAATTTCCCTCCTCGCTGAACCTGCCGCTTTCTTCTCTCTTATTTTCCAAAGTGCTGTTGATCATTTCTTTACTGAGCTGAGATCTGAAGGGAAATGCAAAGTGACACGAAGGCGGATCAGGACGCTCGGATGTTTGCAATCTGAGCCTGTCACCAGATGTTGAGGGAGATTCTACACTATATTTTAAGAAAATGTATTGATTTGAGAAGAAGCTTTTTAATATAAAACAGATTCTAGTGTTCAAATTTAATAATTGTCATGCATTTAAAGATAATTGCATTGAATTTTTAGGTAAAAAAGTAGATTAAAAAAATGGTAAAGATGTGGTTAAATAATCACACCATCGTATTCAGGCTGCATTCATCATGTTGAGAAAACCAAGTCGCAAAAAACAACTTGGAATTGTTTGTGTTGCACTTTTTAACACTCAAGTAAAATCACGTTTTTTGACTCGCGAGGTCGAACCAGCCCGAGAAAACTGACCCTAGTAATTTCTTTAGTGTATTTGCATGTAGGCAACTTTCCATAAATTATGAATGAAGCCATGTAATTAGAATTTTGCAGAGGCTCGAGAATCATCAAATCAAATCCAATCAGAACCGAACCAACTTCCTTAATAAGTCTCGTTGAAACGCTCTTATATTATTAGTTTTAGTCATTTATATCTCGTTAATACTGGCAGAAACGCTGATCAGAATGGCGTTTTTTCTCGCCGTTGCGTGGGATCACGGGGCGTGGACTATTCGCTTGGTAAATCGAATTTTCCTGTTTCTCTCCAGGACTGCGGCTTCCATCCGGCATCAGGCTGTGACAGCGTGAGCGTGAGGGACAGGAGTCTTTTAAAAGCAAACGCTCATTAGTTCAAACTAAAGGACTTGTGAAGGGAGCTGTTTGCAGCGACCATGTGGTGGGGGGGGGGGCTGCATGGAATAATTGCATAAACAACTGGATTGACATGATTTTAATTTTCGTCACAGCGAAAAGTCAAACATTCCGTCTCGTCAGTGTGAATTTGCAGAGGAACGACGCAGATTAGGAGCGGCCTGGACTCCTACTACGTCTGTGGAGGCGTTTTTTGACTTTTAGAGGGAGATAATGGGTTTGGGTTCAAATGCAATAAACGTGTCGGACGTAAGAGTTAAAATATCTTTTCAGAGCTCTCCCGTTACTTGTGCAGCTTTTTTTTTTTTGCACGTATTCACCTAAAACTTTCACCTCCAAGTGTGACGTTTAACAGCGTTTTTATAAAGAGAATAACTTCATAAACATGTATTTTTGCATTATTTTTTTGCAATAAATATGCAAAAACCAGTTATTGAGCACAGCCGGCCCCTTTAAATGCTCCTCTATGGTTTAACATTCTACTTCCATGGAAGAATCCATGCATACATTCATTGGGCTTTGTTTAACCTCCAACACATTTCCTGCATTTCACACAAGACAAGGCAGGTTGGTGCAGTTGTGAATAAAATATATAAATGCAAATTGAAACCTTATTTATTCATTTATTAATTTTAAAAAAGATAGAACCATAAATACTACATAGGTAAATATTTAACAGAAAGGATGATAGTGAAGTAGCTGCAGGCTAAATCAATGGAGAACATCCAACTTTTTTTTTTTTTTTTACCTGCACATAAAGGATTTATAGGCAGGTATATTGCAGCTCTGCATAACAACCTCATCTATTCTGAACTGTGGGAACAGAGAGCTGACCTCTAACTTAGGGCTTTGTGAGAGTCCAAAAACTATTAAAAACATGTTGTGTCGAAAGTATAAAACGTCGAAGGAAACGAGCTACGAAACAACACAAATGTTGGAACCGTTTTGAAGGTTTAGGGTGAACACGGAGCTGTGAAACCAGACGTGCTCATCTCAGATAAATGTGACGAACGGCATCTCGAAAACGAAAGAAACCAACGAAAGTACAAACAGGAATCTCGAGTTAAAGTTAAAAACGACGCTGCATGAGCAGCCATGTGCATGTGTGTGACTGTCGGTGTGTGGAGGACTCACCGAGGGCCATGGCGTGCTGGTCCTGGACAGGCCTGGCTGCCCCCTATCTTCTGGTGGGCAGCTGGCGTCCCCACGTAATGCAGCAGTAGGTCAGGAAGGTCCTGGATGGAGGAGACCTGGAGATTTATCAGCAGCTCCTAAAGAAGTAAAAAGTCTCCGCTGGGACTTCTTCAGAGGTCTGATGGGTCTGGATCTTCTATTCTGTTACTGTCCCATTTTTCCTGTTGAGCCTCCTCCATTGTCGGCTGTTTCATAGTTATTGGACCGTTCTAATTAACTCTCTATAACACATGGTCACTACTGTAAGTCTCTAGAGTTTTTCCATTTCTAAGAACCCAATGTGCAACTGTTGTGACTTGTTGCCTATCCTTTTATAGCTCTATACGTTATTCCTAATACTACAATACTACTTACACCAATTCACTGGAAGAGGCGAAGTCACGAAGAATCACAGATCAGACAGGGTCAGCTGGTTCACGATCCAACAATGGTTTATTGCAAAGTTACAATTCACCATGCATGAGAAGTAGCCCGGGCTAAGTCTGAAATCACATGTCACTACACAACCAGTAGTCTAAATCCCCAAAATATTTACTACATTATCACATCGGACAATATAAAGCAGCAGATTCTACCTTTTTGTCAATTAAATTCATAAATCGATTTATTTATACCTCCTTGTGGCACGTAAACATTTTTTTTTTTTTTTTAATGACAAGCTGACATCACGCAGATAAGTGAGTTTTCCGACAGAACAGCAAGGTTGCATAAAGGGAGCGTCCATTACGCTTCACATCAGGCCCACAATAAAAGTCAGGATTTTTGGCTGGAGCTCCTGGCTGAGCCGTCCAATAATTTAATTACGGTTTAATTTATTTGAGATGTGTGCATGATGGAGAGCTGCAGAGTATTGTGTGTGTGTGTGTGAAGATACTCTGGTATTAAAACGAGAGGGAAATGGTGAGGGACAAGCCGAGAGCGCATCACATCTTCACATAACGGCACCCCGGGTCAGGATGAAGTCATATTTGCCTGACAGGCAACAACTTGGCGCTGCCAGCTCCAATTTAAGCTCAGGCCTCCCCGCGCAACACTAGACGAGTGAGACTATTAAATAAAAGTCTGTCGAACAATGAGGGAACTTCTCATTTACCCAAACGAGTCGTTGGGGTTTAGACCCGGGGAGTCGGGAGGTAAATTATACATTCATGGAGGCTTTATTGGCGAGGCCCCGTAAACTAAGTTTGACAAGCTTCCATGTTAAAGCAGCGGGAGCCGGGAATAAGCCTTCCGCTGCTCATCCCCTCCCTTTAAACCGCCCGGAAACTTCTGCCTTCGCGGGAACAGCGAGTGCAACATGAAGGAGCTGATATGGAGATCAGGCCCCAGGGAGGTTAAGCTGTGGGTAACTACATCTACCGCTCGCCGTCTGTTGCTTGGAACAGAACTTTAAAGGGGGAAAAATCCTCCTGGAAGTCTTATAACTTCTGTTCTGTTTTTTTTTTTTTAAACGTGAACATGTCTCTGAGGATGATATGATCTCACAGTGACGGGGGGGTCTTTCACTCTAGGAAATAAACAGTTTGAGCCTCTACACGCCAGTGAGTTTTACTTTAATCGTGATGTAAGAAGACTTGAATCAACAAATGCACCTTTCACTCTTTGGCTGTGATCTTTTATACTGTGAGTGACATGCAGCAAAGATTGAATGAATGAATGAAGCCTGGTTGTTTCTACAATCAACAGCATATTGTCTAGACCAGGGGTCACCAACCCTGGTCCTGCAGGGCCACTGTGGGCCCAGGTTTTTGTTCAAACCAAACAAGTAACACACCTGATTCTACTAATAAAGGTCCTTAACAAGGGCTCTAGTGGTTCATTATAGAATCAGGTGTTACTGCCTGGTTGGAACAAAAACCTGGACCCACAGTGGCCCTGCAGGACCAGGGTTGGTGACCCCTGGTCTAGAAATACAACTTGGTAGATGTTAAATTTGACATCACTGAACGATTGTTTTTAAGCCATGCAAGCATTTATCGTGGAGTTCTCCCTCAGGAAATTTTATATATATATATATATATATATATATATATATATATATATATATATATATATATATATATATATATAAAATCTCATTTAAATGAAATTTTCTCCATTTCTACATCACCAATTATCTTGAATTATCATTAATCCACCAGATTTGAGTGTATTATAGTGGGTGAATCAACATCAAGTAAGGTAGTGATTGTCTTTCGTACAGTATATTAAATAGTATTTATATAGAACATCATGTAGAGTATGTGTAGATGCTAGCAGAGGTTGAACAGGGACACACTCGCGAGTATAAATGAAACGTACTCACAAGACATCACACCAGATGAATCTGGTTTAACAATGTTGAAAAACGAGAGATGCTATTCTCATTACTCGCAAGGCCATCTTCTAAGCACCAACGGTTTCCATGAATGAAATAACCTCGCGTCTAACCTAAAAAAAACAACTTTTTATCGGTTCACCCTCGTCACCATAGTAACTCGCTCTCATTTCTCGTCTTCTCTGTCCGCTGCGTTGTCGGCCTCGACGTTCTCGTTTCGCGCTGGACACTCCACCAGTTATGGGTTTGTTTTCAGTGCGTGAGGAAACCGTCGTTTGGCATTTGCTAATTACCATGAATCACAAGCCGAGGCTGAAGAATGTGATTAGTTTAGCAGGTTACGTATCGGATGATCTGAAAAATTCTGACCTGGTGATGGTGCTCGGCTAAAGGTTAATGGATTAAAGTTATTACAATCCGTCATGAGGGTGAGATGAATGGTTCTACCAAATTTCATGGCAACAAGTTGCAGCTTTTCACTCGTGAATGTCATTGGTGGGGAAGAATCAGTTTGAAGGTTTTATCATCTGGGGACCATGAATATCTGTCCCACATGTCAAGGCCATTCGCTCTGCGGAGAAATTTCCTGCCTGTAGATAATTTTTTGACACATTTCCCCACGGTGCTGACTGAGTCGCTCTGCCCACGCCGCTCAAAGCTCTAATGCAAACTCTGAAGATGCACAGGAAAAATCTCTGGTTTTATGTCATCCGAGGGGAGGAGAACTTTTATCATCATAGCTCTTTCTTTAGTGTTCTATAGAGATCCTCTCACTCGCATGAATATGTACGACGCAAACAGTTGATCTTCAATATGGAAGGACTCAAAAAAACAAGTCTGCAGAGTGCAACAGGAGACGACTTGTTACCGTTTGACTTGTCGCTCAGTGACAGGTGCAGTCACCATCATTATTTTCCCAGAGGCAGGTTCGGGGTAAGGTATCTGCACAAATTGAAAACAGGTTCGGGTGTTTTTTTTTTACAGCTTTAAAAGTACAAGTCATTATCGATTACTGAGGTTCATCAATTATTTTACAGCAACAGAGGTAATTCACTTGTATCTTTTACAATACAGTAGCTCATTAATCCTCAAATTAATCAAATTCTGATCATTATTCTCAACGGGTGCTTTCACACCACTAGTTTAATTATTTGGTTCGGACCAGACAATATTTTTGCTATGTTGCCCATAGACTCCAGTGTGGTCCACTTTCAAACCTGCAAACAAATCAAAATTGGTCTGTTTGACATATTATCAATGTTTATCTTTATCAAAAATGGAAATTTAATAATTCGTCTCCCCTCCCATGATGCATCTAAAATAGTTCATGGTTTTGTGGTAACAGTTTTTGCTTCAGTTTCTGTTGATTGTTGAGAAAATCAATGATGTCTTCAGCTTAAAAGTGAATTTGGTACAGTCTGGGGTTAAAAGCAGATGAGATTCTGGCAGCAAGAGAGAAGATATTGATGGTTTTAACATGTTTCATTTATTTGTCAAACAAAGTTCTCTTTAACAAAGTAGCATAGGTTCTATCAGCACTAGACTTGGTTCCCTATGTCTGAAATCATGTCTCTTCATATAGTGCAGGGATTATCATGTTGCTGAAGTGTTTGCAGGAGGGAATTTTATATTGTAGCTCCAGTGCTTTAATCATAGAGCTGCACACTGTTGAACTTTTTCACCAACAACTACCATCCTCATAGGTCATAGACCTTCAGAGTGGTGCTGGTCATCTTCTAACTCTGGCTCTTTCCCACTCACCATCTCCACACAAGTCTGAAAAACAACCACTGTCTGTTCATCTAGTATCTGCTTCACCAAGCTACGCTGCTTCCCTTCTTCTTCTTTTTGTTAAATATGGGTGGTTGTCTTTAGGTGCAGCACCGCCACCTGCTGCTCTGGAGGGTAAACGCTTCTCCTGTGAGGGGCTCATAATTATGAACTGAATGCAACACATTCCAAACAAATCACGACAGTCAAACCAAACGGTTCCGACAGTTTTTATAAACCATCCCATCCCTAAGTTGTGTTCTCACCAGACAGTTTGGTCAAGCAGACCGAGACCACCTCTTCCTGGAAGTCCCAGTCCATTTGATTTAGTGTGACTGATGCTTTCACACAAATGAAAAACAAATCCAACTACAGCAAGTGCCGTTCGTTTAAAAGGACTGATGGATCATTGTTTTATGCGTATACTGAGAGATACAACGTAGAAAGTTCATGTTCTTGTCTCCACAATGAAGCTGAGTGTTCATACACACTCGCGATCAGTCCCCAAATCCTGTTGTCCACTTTACATTTACTAGAGCGGCGATTGCCCTGTTCCCAAATGACACGACAGAGCTCTCCTCCATTCTCAGGTGACGACAGGGCAGCCACAGTGAGTCACAGTGCAGCAGAGTTACGGCGGGTCAAGCCGGTCCTTTTCCATCCCAGACACGATGGCGTAGTTCCATCTTCTTGTGCCCGGGACGTTCACAAGTACCTGTCTGAGCAGGGGGGGAAAAAAATGCCCTCCGCAATGATGACCAACAAATCATTCCCTGCGTCCAGGCGGGCAGGCAAAGACCTTCTCTTCATTGCGAAAGTGGCCACAGCCCGAAATTTAACTGCTGGGATTGATGAAGTCCCATAAAAGAAGAGGCGGCTCTGTCCAGAGCGAGTGGACAGGTCAGAGATCTGCACAGGACCCGCTTTAATACAGATAGAGGCCTCACATGGGTCAATATGCTGCGGTTTAGTCCAGCATGAATCAATCACATCAACATGCCACATAATGTTTGACAAACTCCAACTCCAGAAGAAGGATATGCTTATTTTTCATGAAATGAAGCAATTGTTTACTTACTTACTTAGGTAAATTCCACTTTATTAAGCCGTAATTAAATCACTAAACTCTTTGAATTTATTTGGTATTTAGGGCAATCACTGCTGTTAGATGGCAATTAAAAGAAGCTTACGCCTTACAAGTAAAAAGACAATACGTGGGTGTCCCCCGGTAGCCTGTTGGTTAAAACAAATGCCACGTAACCACGTCTGCAACTCGATTCAGAAATTTGTTGCATGGCTCTTATTCATGTGTCTCTCCACTTTATTTACTGCCACTATAATATATATAAAAACTTAGACTGGAATCAAGAAGTCGCACTTGCCAACCGTATTGACTGTATTTGTTGAGCATCTACATGTGATGAAAACATTAATTTGACTCTAATAAAGGCCCTGGGTCATGAGTTATGCACATAGGGCATAAATTGTGATGAACAGTTGATTTCTTGATGGTCCCTGTTAAAAATTCGTACCTCGTAGTCCGATGGAGCCCATTTCGCTTTAAGTCCCCTCGCGGCTGAGAATAATGTCATGATCGCAGCACTGGTGGAGCAAAGCTCCCAAGAGCTCAGTAACCTATAAAAGAAAAATGGCCAATTTGGATTTTTTAAAACGGCATTAGTGTGGTCAAGGGACTGAAGTACAGAGGAGTCCTAATGATGTGGAGTGTCGTGTGCAGAAAATAAACATAATCCCATATTGATTAAAGCAGGGAGAAACTAGGGGGTCGCAAGAATTCCAGAAATCAATTAAAATATATTTTAACCATAATTAAGACATTTTTTCTCTTTTTAATAAAGCTATGGAAATAGAAACTTACCAGCCATATGAATTTCTTTTTTCCCCCTGTGACTTATGTCTGTCTGATCATACATATTTTAGAAGTCAGGATTGAAATAAAATTTAAGGACCATTAGAAGTAGTGCATTATACCTATAATTGAAATATACCAACCATACTCTCCATATAGTTCTACATATCCTCTCTCTAGCTTATCTGTGGAGCTCTAAAAAGAACAGGTGGTTGTATTTCATCAACAAAATTAATGACCTTCTCCTGACAGTTCTTTGTTAGACTTTCTGAGTATTGGCTGTGTGAGCTTCTCTGTGGATTGAATGTCTTTAAATGCTAGTGCAGTGCCTGTAGGAAGTATGCATTCCTGTTGGAAAAGTAGAAGCTTAAGTAGATTTCTTGGGGTTTGTCTAAATGAGGGTGTGTTGGATATTGGGTAAGACACGGACATACATAGAGATAAGAAGAGTCATGCAAATACATTTATCGTAAGAAAAAGGCTTCAAATTATGTTGAAAGTGCAGATGTCAATCAATATAGTGTAGAATAGTGTTGATAGGCCAAGTAAAACCAGACGTATGATATATCTCTTACTAATCTGGGCATGTTATTATTATCCTCTTCTGTCAGGTGATAGTAGTGAGATTTCCTGAGGGTCTTTAAACACATCTTGAAGTAAGAGTAAGAATAACAATCAGTGCAGAAAAAAACAGGTCAATGAATTAAATTAATGAATTAAAGCAACCTGAGAAGGAGCCTTGATATGGAGCTTTACACTGTAACTAAAGTGCTGCTGCAGGACAGTGCTGTTAAATGCAACTCTAGGGGATTTTAATGTTTAATGATGTTTAGAACCCATCAATAAAATTCCACTAAAATGAATATATGTCATTGTGCCATGTGCAAACTATTTTTATTAAAAAGCTAAAGTTGTGTGAGGCACAGACGGACAGATATCAAAAAAAGAAATTCAAGTCTACCATTGCACAATCTGGGATCTTTTAAATTTAAAATAAACCATGCAAAAAAAAAACCTTCTGACAGATTAGTGATAGCGTTAGCTGCAGATTGATTTACAGCGTTAGGGAAGGGAACCCCTGCATTAATCCATATGTTTGTGATCATCGGCAGGCAGACGGTCCAGGTGGATTTGCACGTCGGGTTGATTTAACAGCTTCGGCACGCGGTAACACGTGGGCGGTTTGTACGAGGGAGATCACGCTCTGCAGCCACTGATGCATTAAATCGTGCATGTTGATCGCTGACATCTGTTGCATGGAATTATTTTCACAGCTCAGGCTGTTTTTTTTTTTAAATTTTTTAATAATATAATGTTATCAGCAGTTAAAATGCTCATTTTAAATGTGCCGTTTTTGGTTTTTGTGCAAGCTAAAAGTAAACTGTGTGAGAATGGAGCCGATATGGGCGGCTGCGGCGGGGAAGGAGCCGCCGGGGTTGGAGGGCAGAGCTCCGTGTCCAGCCAGGTGCCATTCGGCTGTCAACCCGGCGTTCTGTAGGAGAGACTCACTCTGAATGTTAAGCGTCAGGTCTCTACACCAGCCTCAGCCTCGTAGTAGATGGACAGAAGGAAAAAGAAATAAGTCGTAATGGTTGAGGTTTGCATTATTGTATGGTGGACTCTTAAAAGTGGTTGCATCTACATTAATTACATTTATATTAATCACTGATTTAATGCAACAAGCCGCCAGCACATTTTTTTTATGCTGGTTTTGTTGTTGCACTCTCCAGAGGGAACCAGTAACATACGGCTGGAGGTAAAAAACTGTACAGCTGCCGTGGAGTTTTATTGTTTATAACATAGCATTTTATCGCCTAAAGGTGTTCTTTTAATATTCAGAGAACATTCTCGTCTTTTTTTGTTTTTTTTTTCCATTTTTAAGTCACCAGGGTACACTTTAACTGGTCAACTTTTTACTTGTATCTAACAATCGAGTCATTTACATTTTTTGTTTCGTGAAGACGCACCCAGCAGATACAGACAGATCTTTTTTCTGCAAAAAAGAGTCGAATAAATCATTCCACCTTATTAAAAGGTGTTTCTAAGCCTTTGTCTTCCTCTAGTTATCTGACTGATTTTACTACGATAAAGGTACTGTAGGAAAATAACTAATATGACCTTGCAGATTGCATTTATGTTCATTGCCACTGTGATTCATTGTTTCTGAATCCTGCAAAAAAAGACATTTTAATTCTGCACCCTTAATAGGCTGGAGGATCACAGGTAGAAAGATCATTGGTCATGTGTGGTTACGGTTTTAGAATCATCCAAAAATCCATTGCAATGCTATTGTAGTTGTTTTTTTAAGAAGCATGTGCTTTAATATTTTCTGTTAGTTCCAAATTAGCTATTTACCCAATTTAATGCCAAGGGGTAATGGGCACCGTAAATTACCAAATAACAGCCTCGATCCAATTAACTGCCAGATCTCCTTTAAAACACTGGGTGCATATTCAGAGAAATAACAGCCAGTTCTTAAATAAGTGCTGCCCAATTTATTAAAAAGAAAAAAAATAAAGAAATTGTTACCACTGATGCTGCAGTTTATTTTTTCTTTGCAATTTTTATTTTTTTGCAACCACCTACAGCCTGACCACAACATTAAAAAACACCCTCTCCTGTAATATTGTCAATCGCTGTAGCTTTGAAAGAAAATTAATAAATGCAACATTTCTGTCGTAAAATATGCAGTTGTGTTATCTTGCTTTTTGAAAACTGCAAGTTCTCATACTGCTGTATTAAAATGCTTGAGTAAATTTCCATATTTTTTTCCAGTTTTTGCTGAGCAAGTTTAGAAGGAGTTAATCAACTGTTCACGAACAAACGCCTGATCTATTAAGTGATTAATAATAAATTGGTAATTTATAGTACGTCTTACCACTATGAGAGCTGGACTGTATTTTGGAGCACTGATTCACACCAGAATATTAACTGCAACCAGTAAGAACCAAATCTCAGTCCAAATTAAGAATTAAAGAGAGGTAGAGCCTTGTTGGACTAAAAGTGCAACACGACTTGAATGCTTATGGTTTTATTCGTCTCTGACTCTTAAAATAAAAATGATGACATGGTCAGACAAATCGACAGCAGCATCTCTTTCCAGTTCCCTTGTTAATGTCCAATCATAACTATATGCTTGGCCAGAACAGCATCAGGTGAAGAAATATCGTTTATGGTCATTCTGGGCGAAGCGATCCTTCAACTTTAAGAGTATTTCACTGTGTTTGTGTCCAGCCTGCTTAATCGGGCCATTATCTCCCATCGATTTTTCTATCAATCAATGAAGACGTACGGATAATAACGCCAGTGAGGAACGGAGGGATTTTAAGCTTTGAGATGATTGAGGGGAGGATTACACGGAGGAAAACGCTTTCTGACTGCGGCTGAATGTCAGTGAGAACACACACTGTATTGTGAAGAAGCTCCGGGTGAGTCGGAGTGTTGTTTATTTCATAAAGCCAGATTTTTGCTGTCTTTGGATTTTATAAATTTGTTATTTCAGCATCACTCCGACAACCACTGCTTCATTATCGTTTCTCACGGAAAGAAGAAACAGATCTCTCTGAGTGATTTGTCTCACAGGGAATTTCAAACATGTCTGCAATGACTTTCTGAGAAATGACAACCCAAATTAAATTGTCTGCTTTTAATAGCGGGCTTTGTGATCATGATTTTCCAAAAACTCGTCATGCATTTTGCGGCTATCCAGAACAACATGGTCACAGTGTCCTTGAAAAGTGTCTCACAATGACGACTTTACTCTGGTCTCCACGCAAAGTTTTTTCCTCTCTTCTCTTTTTCCCTTTTCAGACCACGACTGAGTTTTTATGTCCCTTACCTTCTTATCTTGTTGTCTGATGCATTCTTCTTGCTTTCGAATCAATTTCCTCTGCGGGGGATTAATAAAGTTGTATTGAACTGAACATGAGCTGAAGCAGATATGAAGATGTGAAGACAGTGTGGCATCCCTTTCACATATTGCAATGAAATATAATGTGCTTATCCTAAATGCCTCTGACAGGATTAACTGCAAACGATTTAAGTCCCACCCCCCCCACCTCCCTCCTTTTGGGGAGTTCTGCACACACACACACACACACACACACACACACACACACACACACACACACACACACACACACACACACACATGCATTCATACCCTGCAATTGTGCCATGATTGCCTTGGTTGGGGCCGTGAGAGCTGGAGAACACAGCAGTAACTCACTGATTCAGAAATGTTATTCATGTTCAGTCCATGCTGCTGCTGCTCTGGGCAAAAAAAAAAAAAAAAAAAAAAAAAAAGGAACAGTGTCTGTCAGCAATGTGTGTTGGCTCTGAAAGGAAATATAATAACATATTCCGTGTGGCTGTTGTTTTTCCAGACGATTTGGGCCCAGGATGAAATCTTCCTGAAGGGCTGTGCTGTCACCGCTGGTGGTAAATATGATCTCTTCCTGTAATTCGGTTCCCTTTTGGACACATCTAGTTCATATTTCCGTCAGTGGGGGTTGCCGTGATGAGGTGATGAGACACTTCAAGAGACTCGAGTGTAAAATAAAGACATAATTCCCCGCTTATAATAAGTAATAATAACCTCCACGTCTATGTTCATTATGCAAATTCTTCATTACGCCCACTCGCAGTACTGATACTGGCAGTGGAACCCGGCGCATCATGTCACGCTGACAGCTACCGGCTTCACGGTGTTTCAGCGTTCGCCGTTCCGACTCTGACAAGTCCCGTCGAGTTCACATGGAGCTCAATTTACCGTTCATGGAAAGAGACGCGTATGTACCCTGGGTTTCTGCAGGGTAAAACACCCTGGACACACTGTAATCATAGTGACGCCTTGGCTCACATCTTGGCAGCCGCACAGGCCGTGGACAGCATTGTTTCTGTCATTCTGGGCGAGAATTCGAGCCGCGGCCACGTCTTGATCAGAGAAAAGTGTGTGGATGGCATGATACGGCTAAACTGCTGACACCAGGCTCCTCTTGACAGATGGCGCTTTTTGATTTGCAGCCAGAATCTTGCCTCAGTTGGGCAAAGGAGCTCGATTTTTGTTGCTTTTCAGGAAAAAGATTCCATTGACTGAATAAGGGGGGGGGGAGGTAAATCTCTCTTTCACTAAACAGTGTTTAAAGGGAAACGTTTGAAGTAGCACGGCCTCCTGTGCTGCATTCTATCAGAGCTCCAGGACTCGTTTTTTTAGCATGCAAACTCATCTTTAATTCATCGCCTACAGCAGCATAACCTTAGCTGTGATCTCAATTTGCATTTTAAATGACAATCCTTAACACTAACAAATGAGTCTACTGTATAACAGCGGGAATCCCCCTCGGTGCCGCACATAAAAAGACAAACAGTAGTAGCTCTTGTAAAGCTTTTTTTTTTTTTATATTACACCTTGGGTCAAATTGAGCCTCGTTAACATATGAAATATCCACAGTTTACAATACAAGATACTCGACTTTCCCATTATTAGGACAATAAAAAGCTCATCCAACATTTGTATCTCCATCTGCTGAGGATCATGAAAAATTAACATTTGACACTTGTTATAAAAAAGATATACATGACATAATGGGAAAGGTCTCGCTGGGTGTTTGTCGTGCTATTAGTAATCTGCCTGGTAATGTCTCATTATATATGGAGTTCTCCTGTCCTGCTATGACCTGCACTGTAATTAAAGAAATGCGGTCAAAACATACTTGGGGGAAATAAAATGTTTACTTGCTTTTAGAGGCAAGTGAGTAATTTGTTTTCAATTGCAGAATTATTGCTTTTTAACTAAGCTGCAGTAACATTTGCGTGTCCTTATTAAAGTAAGATAACTTCGTCTGGCCAGCGACAGCAAGTAAATTTCATTTAATTTGATATAGCCCATAGTCACAAGCAGTAGCTTGGGGTAAAGACCCATTTAATACAGTTTGGCCTCAACCAGAGTTTGCTTTAAGTTTATTTTTCCACTGGAGGCAAGCGACTTGCTTCTCAACAAATTAAAGTTACTAAAGTATGATGTAAAATTATGTAAAATTCTACACAAGTGGCATCTTGGCACATTTGATTATTCCAGATTTTCTCACAGTTTCATCAGAATTTCTTGTTCCTTGGCACATCTTGGCTGCGATGCCTTGAGTTCTTCTTGAATTTGTAGAGTCGGGTGGGGTGAAGCTTCTTTAGTGGTGTAGCTGGCTGTAATTGCACCCCACCAGAACAACACTGGTATAATTTATACCAGTACATATACAGCAATGTAGATGGTAACAAGGTCCTGAGAGTGCACACTGCTGGAACTGTAGGAAAAATGGAGCCGATTAGATTGACTATGATGTGTCTAAATACTGTACTTGATAGCAGTGAAGACCAGATCTTCCTGTCCAGCGAGAAGCAAAGGAGCAGGTTGACGTGGCTTTCTGGAGATGCAGATTCCTCTTTGTTGAGTTGCATGTTGTTTAATGCACCTGCAGGGCTTCCATTGCCATTGAATTGTCCTAGGACAGTTGTATGTCGTCAGCATACAGCACAGCATTGTCCTTTTATGTTGTCAAAGAAATGTCATTCAAGCAGACACGTGTAGGTGGAAGAGGTATGGTTAGACTATAGGCATGTTTCCACTGCAGGAACTTTGGGGTAGTTTTATGGGGCCAGCCTCAGTGGTGTATGTTTCCACTACAGGAACCTCCCCCACAGGGCTATTAACAGGGACTCTGAAAAGCTCCTGGGTGGGACTTGAAGTTAACAGAGATTTTGTAAACCTAGAGCAGGCTCTGATACCATCAGAAGGGCTTCTCAGCGGAATGAGAAAATTAGTCGGGATGTAGTGCACCTCGACACATTGGGGATCTATCACATAATGCAATGAGAAGTTAAAAAAAGGCATGATTACAAGAAACTATTGTGACTGTAAAATAAGTTCTAGCACAACAATTATGCAGCAATCAAAACTCCTCTGGTCCACTGATTGCAAGGGTTGTTCCTATAGAACAGGGGTGACCGATCCTTCTACTAATTAACCATTAGAACCCTTGCTAAGAACCCTAATCTTCGAACAAAAACCTGCACCCACAGTGGCTCTCCAGGACCAGGGTTGGTTCTACCCCTCCCTTTACAACATCGAGAAAGCTCAAAGATGACCTTTTAGACCAGGGTTGCTCAATCCTGATCCTCGAGAGCTACCATCCTACATGTTTTAGGAATTTCCCCACTCCAACACACCTGATTCTAATCTAATCATCAACTCACAATCAAGTAGCTGAAGCTTTCCGAGGGATGGTGAATAAGTGGAGTCAGGTGTGTTGGATGGTAGCTCTCCAGGAGCAGGATTGAGCAGGCCTGTTTTAGACCATGACAATAAGTGTCATTTGCTGTCAGTTCAATCCCTTTACCATCTTGTTGGCAATAATCATGGTGTCTATTTCTTGTTAGATGTAATGCTCATTTTTCTCATCTGGACACACACACACACAAACCCTGCACCCACAATAAGACACTACTCCACCTCCACAAACATAATTGTCAGTCTGTATGCATGATAACCGAGATTGTCTTCCCCAGCCTGTCAGTGAGGGCACACGGTTTGATTTGCTTGACACTTATTAGACACGGTTGTTGTTTTGCCTCTGAATGATTAGCTTTTTTTTTTTTTTTGCTCGAGAATGCCATCACATCCCGGGCTCGGCAATATCCATGTCTATGATTATTTTATGCACTGACTCAGTTATTTTCAGCCAGGTAACATCCGTGACAAATGATGAGTGGCAAAAAACGGTGAGTCACTCTCACAGTTTGTACTGAAACTGAATAGCCCTTAAATAAAATTGGCTAAATCTGAATATGTGCTTGATAATTCCAGGAAAGACAAAAAGGCTTTGCAAGATTTTTTAACTATTAACCAAAAGGTTTGGAGTGGTTCACCAATAATCAGTGGTAATTGACCGCCTTCTAACCTACCTTAAAACTTGCATGATTTATTACATCATTTGACTACTTAGGGTGGTTTAAAACTTTTAATTGTAAGCACAACATTGCCATATCAATCATTACCTCATTAAGCTGTGTGTTAGCGAGTTGTGGCTTGTTTACACTACCGGCAGACACAGAGCAGCATTAGCATTCATTTTGAGTTGTGTGTCTGGCCACCTTATGAATGTAAATGCAATATTCACTTTTTTTTTTTTTTTTAGCTCTGGTTTACTGTCAACTAACTCCTGTAGGTTGGCAGGAAACTCTTCCAAATGCATGATTTCCCAGTTGCATCAACTGGAAAATGTGAACACATGAAGATGCTCCATTTGTGACGGAATGCACAGGAATGAGGATATTTTATGAAAAACAGAAGATGATGCTGACAAATGGGTACCGGACCGTACAAAGAAGGCATCATAGCTTTCGGTATAGATTGAACTACTGAAAGTATTTGTGGTCAACACTTCACACTAATGATAAGTAAATAAATTTGAAAGCTCCGACGTGAGGAGTTGAAGCCCTAGTGGTCGTCTTTCATACCTTCTGGCTGATTTAAGAGCATTATCTGCTCTGATTGGTCCAAGGCGCCCTCATTTCTCGTTTGAGTGAGAGTGACAGCTGAAAGCAGAGGCTTAATGAAGGAGGAGAATCAGAACAAATAGCACCGTGGAGACCCTGACAGGAAAGGGGACTAGCGGAAAATATACGGCTTTCCTAATGTACTACATGATGTCTCTAGTCAAGGACGGCTGTCACGGCACACCCCCACTCTGGAATACTCGCTGTAGTTTTATAAATGACCCACTCAACGTCTGGGCTTCAGGACCTGGCGTGCCTGCACATTTAGTCCCATAGAAAGATTTTAGGCTGCCAGACTGTGTGATGCTCCTGTCCACGTTGCCTCATTCACTCCATTCCCAGCACACAGTCGGCTTCCTATTACCAAGGAACTTGCTGACGGACCTCGCTGGGGGTGGCCTGTCCTCGCATGGTCCCAGGTGTCTTTTCGAGTATTTCCCCCTCACTTCACTACCTTTCTTCTACTGGCTGGAAAATGGGTTTCTCCCCAGCATGCTCCTGGCTTCCGCTCTGACGTAAAGCTGAACTCCTTTTAGATCAACGTGGTGGTTTCATACCAACAGCAGTTGTTCCATTCGAACCAGATACTCTTGGTTTGGTTCGATTTGTTGGTCTTAAAGCATCAGTCACACTCAATCGCGATGCACTAAAGCGAGTCGAGACCTCCAAAGATGTGGCCTCCATCAATGCTCACCAATTGATGAACTTTGGTTTTGTCCCTCTGGTGACAACATGAACTCGGGATAATAATTCTTTCATATTCCACCTGGTGGCTATTACCTCTTCTCGTGCTTGCTCACCTCATTAGTCTCCTCTTCCTGAAATTGTTCTCCCAGATGCAGTACCAACTCATTTTGGAATTGGATATGTCATCAAAAAACTGCAAATACAGATGTGAAACACAATAAGAGCTAGTAGCGTTTAAGCCCATAATGAGTCAGAATTGGCACTACCGGAAGATAAACATTGTCGGAATGTCAATCTGAACCAATGTTGTGCAGCTTTGGAAACAGCCTGCTCAAACACGATTGGTCGATACTGCTTGGCCTAAAAAAATGAAAAATTCAACAGACTCTGGTCACAAAATAATTGAAATTCGCCTACAGATTCATGGCTTTATCTGCAGACATCTGTTTATAGCTCTGGTTAACAATGGCACAGTTTGGACCTTATGCTGTGTCATATCCAGCCGTGTGTAGGGGAAGATCTTATTTCAAACATTGCTTCAGGCAAAGTATGAGACGTTCATCCTGAAAGTTTCTCGTATACAAATGGCCTTTGCACTTTCTCTTCCACTGACTTTATACAGTTGCACCCAGCTCTCATTTTTTATAAAGGAGTGATTCAACATTTCCAGATGAGTCATTGCTCTGTTTAATATCCTGCTGTGATTGCCCTGAGTGCCGTAAACAGCAACAGAGCAATGATATCCAAGCAACTAACGAACACGAGCGTGGCCATTCATCTTCACGTAGACTTTGCTAACGTGTCCCATGGCTGCGGAGAAAGGAAGCACAACACACATAAATGACGTAAACAGCCAAAACAATTAAAAACACAACTTTTTTTTTAAGTTGTGATGAATCAAATAATATCGCAACTTCGTCCAAATGGCTTATTTGATTTTGATTGAACTCGTTTAGGGGGTCCTACCGGAAGAAAATATGAGGTAATATTGATATTACTCCTCTGATCCAGGAAGCAACTCTAATAGCTTGATATTGATATGAAAAAACACCCTAAGCTGCAGTAACAGTCAGAGATCACGGTGAAATACAAACTGTAAAAAAATTAATGTTATCCTTTGCATTAGGCAAACTCTCCCATATTGTATATGAACTTGTGAGCTGCTCTGTTGTATTAACTTTGTAGTCTCATGTGCTTTAATAAATGAAAACAAATTATAGGAAGTGGAAAGAGTTATTGGTTCTGTTTAATTACATCTCTGTGAACAAAAAAAATAGCTTTTACAATTGGGAAATACAATTCGTGATATTAAAGGTACAGTTTGCATCTAGTAGACTGGTTGCAGATTGAAAGCATCAAGTACAACACAAAAAAAGTCTTAATCTATGGTAATTAAAGCACATAAATGCTAAGTTTTTTGATTGAATTACACAATAAAACATACTTGTCAATATTATATTCCATTTCTGCCTTCTGTCTATCCCTGCAGATGCTGCTAAATGCTTCTCAATGTTCCACCCTGTACCTTTCTATGAATTATATCCATCTATGGAGTCGTTTCCACTGTGTAGAGTTTGGATTGATCCAACAACTGGCTTAATTCCTGCCAGCAACATAAAGTGCAAAAAAATAAAAATAAAACTGTAAGACAACAGCCCGTTGCATCTAATTAGTATTGAATAAGACACAGAGTGTGATGCTGAGAGGACGGTTCAATCTATGTCTGTGCTTGGACAATTTTTAGATTTTCAATGAAATCTCTACTGTACGTGAAATCCATATTAAAAAAGAATTGGCGACAACTTCGCACAGTTAGATTTTTACGCTCCAATAGCTGCTCTTGGCGTGTTTACAGAATCAGAAGTTTTATTTAATTTTCACCATAACATGGCCTTCTTCTTCTTCTTCTTCTTCTTGAGCTTGAAAGTTGACTCACTTCAAACGGCATCTCCCCATTTATTATGCTGAGCCGGAGCAGAACAGAAAATTATATATATTTGATGAGGATACACTCTGCAGCGGCGATGATTCAGCACGCTGAAACTACGCCAACATTGTCAATAATGGAACGGGGAAACGCTATTAGAAGGGATGAAGGTCGGCGTGCTCACCTCTGGTGAATGTTAGAAGTGTCCTTTACTAACATTCACGCTGACCCATAAAGGGCGCAATGAACGAACAAAAAAAAAATAAAAAAAGAATGTAGAATATTTGCATATAGATTATAGCCTGGAACATGTCACGGCTGCACAGCGTAATGTGATCGTCTAAACGCTCGATTCATCAGGGAAACTCTCTGATCCGGTGCCATCGCCGTTATTTGCCAGACTTTTTCCCGATGTGTCAAATCAACTCTAGAATTCCTCTGAACCGTTTCTATTTCAACACCCTCCCGTGGCATAATTGAGGTATTTGGGTCACGCCATCAATAGGAGAGCGTCCCTCTGTCACAGAACGTCCAACCAGGGAACGTTATTGGCAAAAAAAAAAAGATGATCTTCATTGATTTGCCCAGAAAGGAGCACTCATCGTGATAAAGGAAGACGTATTACGCCAGCTGTGATAATGCATGAGTGATGTAACATTCAGATTTTTTAAAATAAAAAAAATCCCAGCGGTAACCTCTGTGTAAATCACCAAACACAAAGACGGATCCATCATCTTTTCGAGCGGTTTATTACACTCGAGGGCCAGACAGCGGCCTAGAAAAGTGAAAAAAAAAACACCAAGTTACGTCTTCCATCGCAAATAATTTATGAATGTAAAACAGCTGGGCCGAGGGAGGACAGGTACCTGAACGAGGAGTATCCTTGTGTGGCTCCAGGGAAATAAAGGGACGATAGGGTACATTGGTTTCCATTAGTAGACACAGGAAACTGTATTATCTTTGCACCTTCTGGTCATGTGCTTATGCTGGAAAAGCACCAACGGCTGCACTAGTTCAATTTGACTTTATTATCCCCCGCTATTGTCTTTCCTTCAGCGGCCCCAACACAAGATTCCAGGCGTTCCCTGTTTTGTGTATTTTTACTGCACGTCCCACCCTCCCGCGTCGGCGGGGGACAAACCGCTGCCTCGTCAAATTATCGGACGAGCCTTTTTAACAGTAAGCCTTCCTTAGTGATCCTCAATCAGATATGGCTTTTCTTTTATCATCCGCAATAATTTTTAACAATGCAACAAACTGCTTCGCCGCGATGCCAGGAAAAAAAAAAAAAAGGGGGGGCAAGCGGGAGGGAACAATCCACAGATACAGTATATCTCGCCCCGGCTATTGTAGTCTACATAAAGAGTCTGAGTTAATAAATCTTTTGCGAAAGGACAAAAGACGGCGCTTGCATATTTTATCGGCGCAGCGCAGCTTTTATGGAATTTGCCACAACACAATAAAGTAGTTCACACTGGGTTTGGGATTTTATCATAACACATGCGCGGCTGTGGTTCTATTACAATAGTTAAAATCACTCAGGGGTGAGAGATAACGAGCGTTCCGCTCCGCGCGTCGATGGGAGGGTGGTGCAATATACGGCGCTGGTTTACAAATTGGTCCTTTTTCAAAAGCATTAATCAGGAGTGTCTCATTATCCCATGATGAAACGGTCCTGGTGGATAATAACCTCATCCACCTTAATAAGAAATGACGTCTGAGTACATAACTTCTCCATCATTTAGAAGCGGGGTTCACGAGCAGTGCTGCGGTCGGTAGTGACTGTTTTCGCTGTAATTTAATGTGACTTTAAAGACCTAACAAGCATGAGAGAAACTATTGGAATTTCACATGTGTGATTCACATAGAAGGAGCCATGAATAGTGTAACAGGTTGTCAATTCTGATTAAATATTCTGCAATTTCTAACAGGTCAAAGTGTCACCTGGAGCTTTGTATTTTAATCACAATGCATGACAGATTGGTTCAATGCAAATTAATACAAGTGAGTTGTGTGTGTGTGTGTGTGTATTTTATAGACAGAGTAAGACAAAACAAAATCATTCAATTCCTGACATTTTGAACCCCAAATTTAACGCAATTGTTAACAATCTGTAGCTCAAAGCAGCCTTTTTGTTTTATGTTCCATTGGAGAGTCACAGCATCTTATATTATTAAATATTTCAGTTTTTCTTTTTTTCTGTAGTAGCTGATTTACAAGTCAACAAATCAATGGGCTCACTCGCAAGCTACGTTAGCCACTCCACTGAGGTGTAGCTAACCATGCTAACAGGTCTGAGATACTTTAACGTGTTAAATAATAATTATAACACACTTATTAGCTTACAGAGACATTGCTAAATATGTGTGAGTTTTTGAAGGTTATGGTTTTGCCTGTGTAGTATGTACGTATGATCTAGAATGCCCAAATACCATAGGCTTTCAACAGGTAGTAAAACGTTACCCAGGTGGTTTTCTACATGCGGCCATGTTTTTCGGTGCACAATAGAACCACAATATAATATAGAAGTAACTGGAAGTGCAAAAAGGCAGCTGTAGAATGTCTGATTTGTGCATTCTTTAGGCTAATTCCCTACATAGAAGCTACTGGTTTTTAGGCAGCGATGCTAACTTTTCAGACAATGAGAGATTCACCATCTTAGTTTAGCATGTTAGCGAATACAGCTGCTGCTCAAACTCAACTCAAGATTTGATCCAAAGCGTTTTATTATAATTCAGGGAGTTTAGCAGATTTATAGTAATTTACCCAGTGGAGATAAATAAATGCCTGAACCACACTTTGCATTTAACGCTCGAGTTGTTTCACTCCAAAGCCACAAATGTCAACCCTGGTGTTGGCGTTAGAGGGGAAAGTGTCAGGGATCTGGACAGACGAGGACCACAGGAGCAATACGTTTGAACAGTTTATTGAAAGGGGTTGGGGAATGGGCGTGAGTCTTCGTGTGTGTGTGTCCCAGCGGCTGAGAGGCGTAGAGTGTAGACGGGGGTTGAGGGTCCAGGCTCTCTCGCCAAAGGGGCTGGAAGTCCTGGGGGAACACACACACACAGCAGGAGAGGAGTGGCAGGGCAAAAGTACCGACAAGGGCAAGGCAGTATCGTGGTCAAAAAGGCAGAAGGCAGGTCAAGTTACCGGGATTGTAGAGCAGAGGGTGGTCGGGCAGGTCCGGGATCGCAGGTAGGAGTCAGAATAGTAGCAGGTAACAGGCAGGACAGGCGCGGGCTTAGCAGACGATCTGACGAAGTGTGCTGGGAAACAGGACTCTTTATATATGGCATGGTTAGCAGGAAATGAGGAGCAGCTGGCTGGTTAACGAGGGAGTGGCAGAGAAAACAGGTGAGAGTAATCGGCAGATAATTAGTGCTCCTACCAGGCAGAGGGAGAGGGAGCTCACGACAGAACCCCCCCCTCAAGGGACGGCCCCAGAAGTCCCAAAGAAACACCGCCAAGACTGGGAGGGCGGAGGGGGAGCCGGCGGAGGGTCAGAACTCCTCAGAGCAGTCGGAGTCCATGGCCCCATCCTTAGAGAGCCCCCCAGCAGGGATCAGGACGGGTCCCGGGACAGGGGCCAGGCCAGGTGCAGGGTCAGAAACTGGGTGGGTGGAACGACGGGGTCCTTTAGGACGACCCCGACGAACGGCTGGTTGGTCTGGATGCTGCCGGTGGAAGTCAGCGATGAGGGTCCGATCCAAGATCCGGCTGGCAGGCACCCAGGTTCTCTCCTCAGGACCATACCCCTCCCAGTCGACAAGGTATTGGATGCCTCTACCTCTACGTCTGGATCGGAGCAGACGCCGGACAGTGTAGACTGGGCCACCCTCAATGAGGCGTGGAGGAGGCGGGGGGGGTGTGGCTGGAACCAGCGGGCTCTCATGAACCGGTTTAATCTTTGAGACATGGAACGTGGGATGGACCCTCATGGACCTGGGCAGAAGGAGCCGAACAGCAGTTGGGCTGATTACCCTCTGAATGGGGAACGGGCCGAGGAAGCGAGGTGCCAGCTTTCGTGATTCCACCCGCAGTGGTAGATCCTTTGTCGACAGCCATACTTTTTGTCCAACACGGTAAGCGGGTGCAGGAGTCCTGTGACGGTTGGCTCCAGTGGTGTAGCTGGAGATGGACTTGAGGAGTGTGGCACGGGCCTGGGCCCAGGTGCGGCGGCATCGGCGGGCGTAGGCAAGGGCAGATGGACAAGTGATTTCTCCTTCCTGGCTGTTGAATAGGGGTGGTTGGTAGCCGTAGACACACTGGAAGGGTGACATACCGGTGGCAGAGCAAGTCAAGGAGTTGTGGGCGTATTCCACCCATAGCAGTTGCTGGGACCAGGTGGGAGGATTACGGGATGCCATGCATCGGAGTGCCTTCTCCAGCTCCTGATTTGCTCTCTCTGACTGGCCGTTGGACTGGGGGTGGAAACCAGAACTTAGACTGACCGTGGCCCCCAGCAGATGGCAGAATTCCTTCCAGAAGGTGGAGGTGAACTGCGGGCCCCGGTCCGAGACAATATCTCTGGGTAGTCCATGTATTCTAAAAACATGCTCCAAGACCAGCTGGGCAGTTCCCTTGGCAGATGGCAGCTTTGGAAGGGGAACAAAGTGTGCCATCTTGCTAAAACGGTCCACAATGGTGAGGATTACAGTCATGCCATTGGACTGGGGCAGTCCTGTGACAAAATCCATGGAAATGTGAGACCAGGGCCGTGTTGGTACGGGCAGAGGTTGGAGTAATCCGGCAGGTGGCTGGTTAGATGATTTGTGTTGGTTACAGGTTGGACAGGCAAGGACAAAGTCTCGCACATCCCTCCTCAGTGATGGCCACCAGAATCGCTGAGAAAGCAGATGGCAGGTGCGAGTGGATCCAGGGTGGCAAGCCAGACGGGAGTCGTGTCCCCATTGTATGACCTTAGACCTCAGGTGTTCAGGAACGAAGAGACGGTCAGCAGGGCAAGCACTGGGGCCAGGTTGGTCATGGAGAGCATCCCGCACTTGTCTCTCAATCTCCCAAGTCAGGACACCTACGACGCAGGAACTGGGCAGAATGGGTGCAGGGTTCTGGGAAGGGGCATCCTCCTTCTGGAACTGGCGGGAGAGTGAGTCTGGTTTGATGTTACGTGATCCTGGACGGTATGACAGGGTGAAATTGAATCTGGTGAAGAATAGGGCCCAGCGGGATTGTCTCGGGTTCAGACGTTTGGCAGAGCGGATATACTCCAGGTTCTTGTGATCCGTCCAAACCAAGAACGGGACGGTGGACCCCTCCAGCCAGTGACGCCATTCCTCCAAGGCCAGCTTGACAGCGAGCAGCTCACGGTCCCCTATGTCGTAGTTGCATTCCGATGGGGATAAGCGACGGGAGAAGAATGCACACGGGTGGAGTTTGTTGTCCTCTGCAGCTCGTTGTGAGAGCACGGCCCCCACTCCCACATCAGAAGCGTCCACTTCCACAATGAATTGTCGATCAGCATCTGGCATCTGGAGGATGGGGGCCCTGGAGAACCGAGCCTTGAGGATACTGAATGCCTTGTCAGCTGCTGGGGTCCAGGTAAAGGGCTGTTTATTGCTGGTCAGGGCGGTGAGAGGGGCAGCTACGGAGCTGTAATTGCGGATGAACCGTCGGTAGAAGTTTGCAAAGCCCAAGAACTGCTGTAGCTTCTTGCGGTTTACAGGAACCGGCCAGGAGGTGACTGCTGAGACCTTGGCTGGGTCCATCTGGAGCTCTCCCTCTGCCACAATGTATCCAAGGAAAGCCACAGTCTTGGTGTGAAATTCACACTTCTCTGCCTTGACGTAGAGCGAGTTCTGCAGGAGGCGGTGAAGGACTTGCTGGACATGAAGTGTGTGTTCAGGCTGGGTTTTGGAGAAGATCAGGATATCGTCTAGGTAAACGAAGACGAACTTGTTTAGGAAGTCCCGCAGTACATCATTCACCAGGGCCTGGAAAACCGCTGGAGCGTTGGTGAGGCCGAACGGCATCACAAGGTACTCGTAGTGGCCGGTTGGGGTATTGAATGCCGTCTTCCATTCGTCGCCCTCCCGGATCCGCACTAGGTGGTAGGCGTTCCTAAGGTCCAACTTTGTAAAGATGGTGGCCCCCTGGAGTAGCTCGAAGGCAGAGTTGAGCAGAGGTAGAGGATACCGGTTCTTTACTGTGATGCTGTTAAGGCCACGGTAATCGATGCAGGGGCGAAGGGTTCCATCTTTTTTCCCCACGAAGAAGAATCCGGCGCCAGCAGGGGAAGAGGACGGGCGGATAATTCCAGCAGCAAGAGAGTCGCTGATGTACGTCTCCATGGCCCTTCGTTCAGGAGCAGACAGGGAATAAAGACTCCCTTTGGGGGGAACAGAACCAGGGAGGAGGTCAATGGCGCAGTCGTAGGGTCGATGTGGGGGCAGAGACGTGGCTTTGACTTTGTTGAAGACCTCCCTGAGACCGTGGTAGCATTCCGGGACATTGGAGATGTCTGGGGCTGAGCCGGGGGGTACCGGGTGAGAGGGTGGCATGGCCGCAAGCAAACAGGTCTGGTGGCAGTCCTTTCCCCACTCTCGGACCTTTCCAGTTGCCCAATCAAGGTGAGGGTTGTGCCGTCGGAGCCATGGGTAGCCCAGGATAAGAGGTTGGCCCGGGGAGTGGAGCAGGTGGAACTGAATGGTTTCAGTGTGGTTGCCAGACAGCATCATTTTAACAGGGGTGGTGATCTGCGTGACTGTGCCAAGAGGGTGACCATCTAGTGCCCAAGCAGGGACGGGGGGTGTCAGACGGAGGGTCTCCAGTCCCAGCTGGTGAGCGAGTTCGGTGTCCATTATGTTGGCTTCGGCACCTGAGTCCACCAGGGCAGCCAGTGTGTGGGTGGAGTCGGGAAGATGAAGACGGACCTGCACCAACGGTTTGCGGTTGGAGGACTGGGTGGTCATTGAGCTCAGCCGGGCTCCTCCTATGTCTGGTGATCTTGGGCCTTTTAAAGGGCAGTTGGCAACACGGTGTCCTTCTCCTCCGCAATACAGACATAGATTGGAGGAGATACGGCGCCGACGCTCAGCAGGAGAAAGAGAAGCCCGGCCAATCTCCATGGGTTCAGACGGGTCTGGTTGGTTTGGAGGAGTAGTTGGGGAAGACGGCTGGACAGTCGGGACGTGACGAGAGCTGGTGGCTAGGGGATTTTGGCGCCCCCTATCTCGGCGGCGGGTCTGGATCCGTCGATCTATGCGCACAGCGAGGGCGATGGCGTCATCAAGGGTGGAGGGCCGTTCATGAGAGACCAACTCATCCTTGATGTAGTCGGCCAGGCTGGCGAAGAACACGTCCACCAACGCTGCCATGTTCCAGGGGCTGCGCCTTGCCAAAGTCCGGAAATCGATAGAGTAGTCTGCAACCGTCCGTCGACCCTGCCGAATACTCAGAAGATCCTGGGATGCTTCTTCAGAGGATGAGCCCAGATCAAAAACCTTGAGCATCTCCTTAGCAAACAGTTCAAAAGATGTGCAGGCCGGGGTCTGACGCTCAAACTCCGCTGTTCCCCAGAGTCGAGCTCGGCCTGTCAGGTGAGTGATTGTGTACCCGACCTTAGCCCCTTCTGTGGCAAAGGTTCTGGGTTGCAGAGAGAACTGAAGGCTGCAACTGGTCAGGAACGGGCGCACTTGATTTGGGTCACCGTTGAATCGTTCTGGGTTGCCGATTCTAGGTTCCGGGGCTCCAGCAGCAGTGGCCTGGGTGGGTGACTCTGGAGCGGTGCTGGCGGGTGGGCTGGCTCGAGCTAGACCTGAAGGCAGACCGGCTGTGGCTGGAGTAGCAGGCTGGGACTGAGGGATGAGTTGGGCAAGCAGTCGGGTTATCTGAGCGAGGTGATCTTGCTGTTCGTGAATCCGGTGTTGTTGCTGTTGTATCAACTGCTGTGTTTGCTGCAGCTGCTGTTGCTGCTGGTTGCCAAGCTGTAGCAAAGAGGAGACGTCAACCGTCATCCGATGGATGTCCCTCTCAGCGTTTCCCAGGCGCTGCATGGCGGTGGGGGGTTCTAAGTCCATGTTTTGTGAAACGTTTGCTGGGTCCATTATGGTCGTCAGATCGTACTGTCAGGGATCTGGACAGACGAGGACCACAGGAGCAATACGTTTGAACAGTTTATTGAAAGGGGTTGGGGAATGGGCGTGAGTCTTCGTGTGTGTGTGTCCCAGCGGCTGAGAGGCGTAGAGTGTAGACGGGGGTTGAGGGTCCAGGCTCTCTCGCCAAAGGGGCTGGAAGTCCTGGGGGAACACACACACACAGCAGGAGAGGAGTGGCAGGGCAAAAGTACCGACAAGGGCAAGGCAGTATCGTGGTCAAAAAGGCAGAAGGCAGGTCAAGTTACCGGGATTGTAGAGCAGAGGGTGGTCGGGCAGGTCCGGGATCGCAGGTAGGAGTCAGAATAGTAGCAGGTAACAGGCAGGACAGGCGCGGGCTTAGCAGACGATCTGACGAAGTGTGCTGGGAAACAGGACTCTTTATATATGGCATGGTTAGCAGGAAATGAGGAGCAGCTGGCTGGTTAACGAGGGAGTGGCAGAGAAAACAGGTGAGAGTAATCGGCAGATAATTAGTGCTCCTACCAGGCAGAGGGAGAGGGAGCTCACGACAGAAAGTCAGGGGATCGCCGACGTTAATAGGATCCGTTGTCCGTTGGCACCACATTTAATGACATAATCCATTTAACAGCAGTTAAGATATTCCAGTCTGGATGTAAGTGGCCGACTGACTGACAGCGTCATCCATCGAGCTGCCGGGACGCCTAAAAAAAAAAAAAGAGGAAAACGCGAACGGCTCCGCGGTATGTGCCATGATTGATTTGGACGCCTTCCTAATAACGGCTGAGCTGCAGAATTAACCTCTGCAGTGACCCGTTTCCGCCGCTTGCCGAGGGAGACCCCTCCTGCTCCGGTTTCATCTAACAAGCCGCCGTCGAGCCTGGGCGTTGATTGAAAGCGTCGCCCGTTCGTCTCGTTACCTGTAGTCAACGGCCGGGGGACTATTAATTAAAAATGCATGCCGCACACGACAAATAGCAGCAGGGTATTAAATGAGGCCCGGCAGCCGCGCGGCCGCTTACTATAACGAGTACGGCGGCAATTATCTCCTGCAGCAAGCGGCGTAGAGAAGGAAGCATCGTTAGCTCTCATTCAACAGGAAGAATCGGTTAATGAGTCGGACGCCTCGCGTGGAGGCCTAACGTGAAAACTTCTGCTTCAGGATCCTTTTCATTTAATCCATGTAGTAAATAACTTTAGATTAACCACACGTCTTTCAAATGACGTGCCAAATTTGTTTTTTGTTTTTTTTGCCCACTCCATGCTTCCATTTTAAGATGTAGCCGCGAGAATTCTTTTTTTTGTTTCCTCACCACCTGTCCCGCTTCAAGCCTCACACCTTTTTTTTTTTTTTAAATACGTGACAGAGGTGTTTATAGAAATTTTATTTCTGTAAGCCTTTAAAATAAGCAAGTATCAAAGGCTTGTAGCGATCCCGTCATATCCTCCTCTTTTTGTTGGGTTTTATTTGAAGTTTTTGCTTTTGAGGACAAACTATACAATGAAGAAAGTGAAGACATCCATAAAGTGAGACGTGTCTGCATCTGTTTATCAGATTAGCCTTAACTTTTGTATACAGTTAAGGGTGTATACTGCTCTGTGGATTTTTTTGATAGATACTCATCATTAATATCATTAAAAGTTGCAACCCCATAGGGGATAACACTGTGGTGGTGGTGTAGGGGTAGAGCACTTGCCATATAGAACCTTACTCTTACCCCTTTTTTTTTTACTTTTTCTGTGGTTACTGTATGATAAAAGTGTCTATGCCACAAAAAATCTAAAAATCCCATAAGTTCCTCCTCATTTTGCTTCAAAGCTCTGTTGTCCTGTTTTTTTCCCCCATTGATCAGGCAGCCAATTTAAATAATTGTATTGTAATGTCTTTCAAAACCACTGTTAGTAGGTTTAACTGCTAATTTATTTTTATTTATTATATTATTATTATTATTACGATTTAAAAATCCCAACACTATCACCTAAAAGAACAGAATCTGGGCCAAAAGTCCTTTATTTATAGATATAGCTATAACAGTAACATGACCAGATTGTAATACTATACAAGAAAACAGCTATGAGGTAAGAGATACCTCTTTTACTTTTACCTATCAACACAATTTTTAATTCTGATATATAGATTGAGAACTTTTATTTATTTGTAAGCCCATATAACAGAAACATGCTGAGGTGGTTGCACTATACAGGAAAGAGTATAAATATGGGGATTTATCACGAGTCAACACTATCAAAACTGATATGTAGATTGATTTTAACTCTTTCTTACAATATGTATTTGCATAATTTTTGAATGCATAATTTCTACAGGCACTGCACTAGTGGTCTCAAAAGATTGAATTGACTTACTAAGAAAAGAACACTTAATAAAACCAATGGAATTGGATTATTCCACTCAATATTGGACTAATTCTACCAAAAACAGGATCTTTTAACCTGATAAGATTGAATTTTTTTGCAGTGTTTTGCAGGTTATTTTCAACCTCTCCTCTGATTGGCTGATAGGAAAGTTGAATGAAATGGGCCAGTGACATCTAAATCTGTGTAGTAAACGTAAACCATACCAAGATCCTACAAATGTCAGCGGTATGTCACAATGCAGGCCTTAAAACACGTAACTTAAAACACGTAACTGGAAACGTCTTATACGATTCATCCCTCCTGAAGCACTGGCTGTGTGTAGATGAAGGAAATTCAACATACGGCAGAATATGAAGCCTTCATATCAACTGCCAAGTAGGAGGCGGCACACACACACACACACACACACACACACACACACACACACACACACACACACACACACACACACACACACACACACATACACACTCGGCGTTAAAGGAGCAATGGTGTCCCGGGTCTTGGCCATAACTGTGCAGATCACTCACAGCGACACACATGGCAGACGCTGCATTAGTGCCATCTCGCTCTCAGTGAAAACTGAATGAGTTTCCATTCGGGTCCCAGCTGCAGTTTTTCTCTCGCAAATACCGAAAATGTTACCCGAGCTAGACGCCGCTTGGAGATCTCGGTTGAAATATACTTCCCTCCTGGTTGCAAAGAGGAGATGGTCTAAGATAAGGGGGGGGGAGTTGAGTTCACTTTAAGTCATATTGAGTTTTATTTCCCCCCCTGCAAAAAGAGAAAAATCTACAAAAATGATAAGTGCAGTTCTGGGCTCATAAAAGAGGACAAAAACTGGACTTATATTAAATCAATACAACAAACTGAACACACCAACTGACCTTTTTCTCCTCTCTTATTTACCGGTGAATCACAAACAAGTTTAATGTTCCACATTTTCTTTAAACTGCACAGTTCCTTTTCCCCCTGAAATAAACAGCGAGCCATTTAATCCTGTACAATCCGATCTGAGTCTTGTTATGATGATTTCAGCCTTTTTGTGCCTTTCTTTGTAGTTCTCTGTTCTTTTCCTATCTGATCTCCCTCACAACTTTTCTGACAAATGTCCATTCCCTGCCTCCTAATCACCGCGTTTCTTTTCCTTTTGCAAGCAGAACTTTTTCTGTTATTTCCTGTTTGCACTGCACTTTTTGCAGTATGAAATAGTTCAATGATTATTGTTTTATTTTCATTGTGTACTTTCCAAAATGGCTGCTCAATCCATCCACACCACCCTATTAGATCTGACCTCTGACCTTGCTAATTGAACCCAATTAGAAACACATGTTATATATGGTTATATATATAAAGGACCATTGTAAAGATTATATAAATGTACTTATCTACCTGTTTTAATAAGAGTCTGACTAATTATAGCTAATATTTCATAATTATGTTTTTACAATAGGTTTGCAACATGTGCCAATGTAGTACTTAATGTTATGGTCTTATTAAATATACTGACTCATGTAAGAATATGCTGATAACCACTGTTAACAATATTATTTATTTATTGGATTTTTTTTAAACACACACTGCAGTGAAAGAACAATATTATATATATATATATATATATATATATATATATATATATATATATATATATATATATATATATATATATATATATAGTATGCCACACATGTTTCAGCAAAAGGGAAAAATAAGGGAAATGGAACCTTTATTCTTCATAGCCAATCAAGCATAGATTTCTGAGTTAATAAGTTGTGCTTGAACACATCTTAAGTCAAATTTCCGAATCTCTCAACTTGTTCCACACAATATCCAGTACAATAATCCAACGTTTGCTAACCTTAGGCCCAGAGTTAATTATGTTTTATTGTTTATATGAAGCTAAATTCTATTAGTAGGAGTATTGTATGTTCTTCTTTCCTCATATAGGATCACTGGGATGAAAATGTAAGCCGGTTGGCAGCAGAAAAAGTTTAGTCGTACTTTTATAAGGGTTTGTCCGTTTATAGAGGTCCTGTAAACCCGCAGTTTAATGCAATTACTTAAGGAATTGCGAGCTGTTTTTCTTAGTTTACTACATCGAACCCCTACTATATCTAATTAACCTGCCTGAGAATAGCTCGTGCTTCGTTTGGCCCTCAACGTGCATCTCTCGACGGAAGATAAACATTTAAATTGACTATTCTGTTGAAGTAATTCAGTGAATGCATACTGTATTGTTAAACTGTGATTTATTGCAGAAAGGAAAAAAAAAAGGTTTTATTGTCAGGCAGAGGCTGCAAGAAATGATTGTTACTGATTCATTTCTTGATTTAGTTGTTTGGTCCTTAAACTATGAGGAAAATGGTGGGATGACATCCTTTAATGTCTTGTTTTTTATACCGACTAGCTTTTTATATATAAGACCCACAGGAAATCTGGATATATTCATATTTGATGAAGTTGAATTTATATACTAAAAAGAAATGGATAAAAATATGAAAATAGTTGGGGATTTATTGCAGATGAGGCTTAACTTGTGTTTTTCTCTTTCTACTGTCAATATGTTGGGATTTGGGTGTTGGCGCTCTGCATGTGTCAGTATCATTCAGTTGTTGTTGCACCATATTAATTCATTTCTATTATTCTGGTGAAAACCCCCAATGCTCACACATGAAGAGACTTTTGGGTCCAGCAGATGTGATAGCTTTGATAAAACAGTCTTGCACAGCTTAAATAAATCAATAAATAAATTATAGCAACCCCTCCCCTCCCGCGTCACTTTGGTCTCAGATCTTTGCAATATAATCGTGCAAGTGCATGCTTGTTTTTTCTCATGGAAAAAAGTTGACGTGTGTGTGTGTGTGTGTGTGTGTGTGTGTGTGTGGGGTTGACCTTTTCCATGACCAGAGGAAAGGAACTGATTCATACGCTGCAGCTACATTTATTGGCTAAGTGCTGTAATTCTCGTCCAATCCGTGCCCTGGCGCATTAACTGATTGGTCCACATGGACTTCAGAGGTTTCGCGCTGCAATCCGACTCAAATATTTCTGGGACGGGGTCTAAGCCTCGGCATGAACCGCGGCGGGCAGAGGGACGGCGGCGGCGATGGGCCCGTATCATAAATCAAACTGATCAGAACCAGTTTTGTGTCAACAGACCAACGCCGGCGTTTCGCTCGATTTCACCCGAGTTGCACTCGGCCTCGCTGATGTCCTGTTGCCATGCCAACCAGCACCCCCCCGACCCCCCTCCTATTGTGAACAATACTGTGGGCATCATTTTAAAGTTAATTTACGGTCTGTCTAATTGAATAAGGCCTCTGCTTATGACGCCCCCCCGGCGCCGGCTCGTCCCAGCCTCCGTCGAGGAGGTTGAGTTATGCCTAATGAGAACCGCATTATCAGTGTCAATATATTCTCTCCCCACGACTTTTTATATATATATATATATATATATATCGCTCTCGAAAATGTGAATACTTCTGTTAAATTGAATCTAAAGTTGAGTTGCCGTGAAATAATATCCAACCCAAAAAGTGGATCGGGTTATTAGTTTCAGACGTTTGGAGCTCTCAGGCTTCATTTTAATACCATGATTGAGAAACCCATTATTGTAGTTATTTATGTGTGAGTTGGAGGGGGATAAAACGGATGATAGATGAGTACATCTATAGACATCGGACAAAGTGAGGAACAGTGTCTTTTTTTTTCTTCTTTTTTCTCAAAACTAGCGCAGTGCCTGTTTGAATCACGCCTGTCGGGGAACAGGGGGGTGATTACTTGGCCTCTGGTACCGCTGCTTGCAGATTTTTTTTCTCGAGAACCACTCACCCAAACAACTTCACACTTGACACGGCACTTCCTCGGCTCGGCAGCAATGCGTCTGCCAAGTGTGAAGTCGATAGGATGGACGGTTCTCGGGATCCGCAGCCACAGATTCGGATATTTCTCGTATATATGGAGTTTATCGTGTGCAGAATTAGTGTAATCTGACAGATATTTTGATTTGAAGCATCAGGTTGAAAAGAATCCGTCTACAGCCTGAAATAAGACGAGTTACGCCCATTTTTTGACTCGCTGAGGGCGTTCTGGCTTTCATCTTGTGGTGTTCTTGTTTTCTTTTATCTGTTCCAATATGTTTTAATTAGCTACAAGTATGGGGGGAAAAAAGAACAACTTTGAAGGATAAACTGCTTGAGTTTCGGTGTAAAACGCAGAATTTGCATAATGAATACGACTTCTGTACGTAAGGGTGAATTGAGTAGGTGTGTGCAAACTATTTCGATGCATAAAATAAACGCCCATGCAATGTTAACGTTCCTTAGATATGACTTGGCGATGGGAGATATTCCAGTCTCAGGGTTGAGGAATCAAAGGTTACAGCTTTATCGCTGTAGGTCAAGACGGAGTATTGAAATCAAGCCTGATTTTAGAGCTACTTTGATTCAGTTAAATGAGATATAGCTACCAAACGTATGTTTAACAATAATGCCCAATGTTGCATATATTGCAAAATACAGATCTTTGGATATAAAAAGCATATTCTGTAAAAAAAAAAAAAACTTTATAAATGTGTTCTATGTGGCCCACTTGGTCTATGGAAGAACCCACTTCATTTTCCTTTAAGGATGAATGGGTCTGGGTTCTTCCAAACACTGACCCAATTGACAAATATCTCAATCCAAGCAGCAATTTCAACCTGTCTAAAACCCTGCGATACCATATTAGGTCAATAGTAATGGAAAAAACCTGCGTGAAAGAGCGTTTTCGCCTTGCAGTGTTGCTGTAATGCTGCAAATTACACCAAAATTATAAAGAGCGCAGACATAACCTGAACCATGTCTTCATTCCTTCTGAACGGAATGCATGTGTGAACTGTGCTGTGACATCTACTCCGTTCACAATCTCTCTTTCTGTTTATCCTGTTTGTCAAATCTCCCGCTAAGTGACGTGTGGATGTGGTTCAGAGGTTAAATTTGATGGAAAAGTGTGAAAAATCTGTGAAAATATAGATTTTTTTTTGCAGACTGCTCCCCCCCCCCCAGTAGTGCACAGTTAGTCAGAGGAATAACCTCAGCTCACCCCAGGAAAGCAGCAGATTGTTAGCACGCCACATCTACTTTTTGCACCGTCCTCATGTTGTGTTTGACAGCATGTCCATACACATGTTGCACCTGAATCTGACATGATTGCATCCAGCCAAAAACCAACAAAAGTGGAGCCACATTCATGTATTCCAACATGTATTCTATGTTCTATTGGAGACATTTGTGGTTGGAGGGAAAAAAAAAACAAAAAACCCTGTGAATTTGGCCACTTTGCAGTGACACATAGCTGCACGCAGCCTCCCAAGGCTAACTGTGTTCACTTATTACGGAAATAAAAAAAAGCCCAGTACTCGCAGTACTTGCACAATCCCGTGTCATCGCCGACGCACAATCCTGGCGATCCGTACGTGTTGGTTCAACAGGAGTGGGCAGTAAAAGGTAATGAGATGGTTAATGTGAATTTATGTTGGATATACATCTGTGATCTCCTCTTTTCTCATCTTTTATTCCCACTCTTTCGCCGCTGTCTCGCTCGCTAACAACCGGCGGTGTCGGCCCACCTCGCCTGGATGCCAAGGCGGCTAATGAATTTTTCATATCCAGTATATGGTACTACAGAGGAGTGCTGCTACCCCGGCGGTGGAGCTCGCGTAGGTGGGCGCGTCAGTCTGCGGAGATGGAGGCGCTGATTAATGGAAGTGGCGAGTACAAACAATTACAGCGTGGACAGCGCAGACAGGCCGGGTCTGAACTCCGAAGCCAGGGAGGAGTAAAAAGATCTGGGATTCAACCCCTCAAATCCCCACGTAGCAGCCTGGGGAAATCACACGTGAGCTCAGGGGTTGTTAGCCCGCTATGCTTAATGTAGTATAACTCCAGCTTGCATTTAAATGGAGAAAAAAAGGAATGAATAATGGAATCCAGTATTCAGTAATTCATATGCGGTGGCGAGGTGTGCTGATAGACTTAACCTGTATAGGCGGTGCCTGCCTGTCTATTCTTTCCTCTGGTGGAAATAGCAAAAAAATTTAAAAAAATCTGGGACGGATTACCGGTTCAATCAGGAAAATCGCGTTCTGATACAAACTTCATTTGACCTCGGTGTTGTGAAGATAAAACCTGGCGGCGAGGCCTCTTCTCGCTTTCTTTCTTCGCCGTCTTGGCGAGCGGAGAGGGTTGCATAAACCCCGGGGTTAACGTGTCTGTGGCGTATAAAACCCTGAGAGGCGCCCCTATATCTCCCTTCCGATCCGCTCTTATTGTGCGGCGGCGAGGATGAGGCGGAGGAAGCCCGTTGAGCTGCAGTCTGACGCGGCGAGCAGATGCAAATGAAAGGATAGAAATGCAGAGGTTGAGGGCTCGGCAAAGTCATTTCTTTTCCTGGGGATAACGGCGATGTTGCAAGTAGCCTCCGAAGGCCCATTTTGATGAAGGACATCCAAAATAACAGCAAGAACCCCCCAGCGGATACAGTAGATCGGTTCAAATGTATGATAACACGAGCTCCTGTATTGTAGTCACAGTCTGAGCCATCAGAATACCGTATGTCTTTATGCTGCCAGCAGCAGGGACTACGCCGTTTCCCTCAGGATGGAACTATAGCAGTGGAGGTAATGAAAACACTTTTTTCTCCACTCACAAAAACTCCGCCAGGAGGTTTCTATATCTCTATAGGGAATAGAACGGTTCTCGAGGCCTCAGCACCTCCATTAAGTGCATTTGTACATATGATAGAGTTGGGAAATGTGTGTGTTGCCTACATATAAAGTTTTATTTATTAAGACTTGAAATACACTTTAATGGTCATAGTAAAAAATAACTATATCAAAAAGTATATCACAAAATCTAGAGCTCAAGGTGACACTGATTAAATTGCTCCAACATAAGTTGATGGTGTGTTATACATGGACATTGTAAACCCAGTGAAACATGTAGAACCTGAACTCACTACAACCGAGCATAAATCCAACATAGGAGATAAAAAAATAAGCCCGCCATTACGTTAGAAGCACGCCATAAGTAAGTGAACTCCAGCAGCTGTGGCACTACAAAGGTAAGGGAACAAATCAGAGTCAAATTGCTATCATCCAGCCTGCATAGAAATAAACAGCCAATGTAAATGCTAATCAGCACTTTGCCTGTCAAGCAAGTCAGAGCAGCTGTTGTTTTACGGGACGAGCAAAAAGGGACTAAACGATGATGATGATGATGATGCTGCACGTTATCGGACCTGGTGCCGCACACACACATTAATGCCTCTGTCACAGAGAAGCATATGTGGGCATAAATAGCTGTTTACAAGATATTATATTACTGCGCCACGGACCCCAAAAATAAACAGATGAGTGATAAATCGGGAGGGGAGTAAAAAAAAACAAAAAACGATTGTGTCACTGTCGATTCACATCAAGCTTCTGGAATAATAGAAGCGTGATAATAGACTCTCGATGTCTCCAAAAGATGCATCTCGTATCATGGCGTTATCAGGAAGTGGCGACTTGTCCTCGATCTCCACGTTGTGAAAGGTTTTCTCTTAAAACACATAATCATGGTTGTTGTTTTGACAGCCAGGTGCCAGGATTTTCTTTTTTAAATACTCATTTACATAGTCATTTGCATAGTGGTTTTGAGGGAGGAGGAGGTGGCTCATCCATGTCCACTCAATTTCACATAGACTGGGATATATCAAGGTAAGGTGCACAGGAAGTTGCGTGAGCACAGTTTGATATATGTGGAGATGGTTGTGTGTGATACATGAGGCCTCTGGGACTGTGAAGGCCACACAGACTAAATGCCCAATGGGCAGGTTGGTAGAGGTTAGCATAGCAACACGGGACACCACGCCTTATCACATTCAACAAAGAAGATTCTACACAAAATCCCCAAATCAGAACCAAATTGAAGTAGATCAGAGATGTCAAACACTTAATAAATGATAACTAATTAGCAGAAGAGGGTCACTCCTGTGTCTCCTCACCTGGCAAAGCAATATCTAGTCTTGATAAAATAGAATTAAAGAGTTATAAAAGTCATATTTACGGTTAAGGCCGTTGGGTCGTACCCTTTGTGAAAAATTAACAAATCCCCTTCGGGTTATTTGTGAGGTTTTAATGATGTGTGCGTGCATGAAGGTATGAGTGTGGAAGGTAAAATGATTCATTAGATGACATAACAAATGCAAAACGAAAGCAATTTTTACTGCAGTGAGTCACCTGCAGGCGGGAGACGCGGCTTAGAGACAGAAACAAACTCCTCGATGACGCCATTGATCAGGGTAAAAAGACCAGGGTCGAGAAAATCAAAGGTGGTGTAGGGCGGGTCTTTACAGAAGGGTTTTATATTTAAATATTTACTGAATTGCATCATGCAATACATTTATAGGTATGTGGAAGTCTGCAGAGTATATACATTACATGGCAAATGCATCTATGCAAGCCTGTAAGATGCTTTTCCAAACTCTTAGAAACCTTACCTTTCACTTTTTGCCATTGAGTATCTTCTACATTAATGTACTCACTGAAAAGAAGCTAAACACACAAGCAAGTATTGTCATTATAAAACAGAGTATTTTTGTTTGTTTTATGCCCAAAAAATATGGTATAAATGATAGAGGCATCATGCAATATAAGTATTGTATAAGTATACAGTACAATATAATGTAATCCATTGCAACACCGCATTTCTAATTGGTTGCAGCACTATTACATTAAACTGCTTTCCTGTCCTTTTTTCATCACTTTCACAAAACAGTGCTTCAAATTTGACGATACGCCGCTTTATTATATCTTGTTCCAAGCTTTTGTCAAACTTCTGATGCAAGGAACCTGTACACAAACAGCGGCAATTATCTCACAGCGTGAGCAAAGTACAAAGGACTGTGTGAGAATGATTTGTTTATTTTAAAACGGATATTGAACAGATATCAAAAGATCTAAATACGTATAAAGTATATAAAGAGAAAAATACAATCCAGGGGTATGATTAAAGGGAATAGAAATGTGCCAGAGAGGCTTCCTGTGCTTTTAGAGTCGCTCGGTCCATTCAGGCCGATCTACCCATCATATGGTTCACTGCAACTCAGCAGATAATGAAAGCAGTTGTCAGGAAGTCTATGAGTTTGGCATTTGAAGGCCAGAAGACTATTGTATGTAAAGGATCCAATGACGTACCATTGAAGCCTATTCCATTTGTACCGGTAATAGTGTTTACATCGCTTCTGTTCAAGGTGATTGCTCTGGAGCACAGAAGGGTGATTGTGTTTCTGTGCATAGGCAAGTACTTGAAGGTATGAGGTCTACGTGGCTGTGGTGGGTTTGCGTCGTCTTCTTCTATGGGACTGTGGTAGTCCAACCTTTCATGTATGACAAGGCTTTCATGACAACTAGAGACATCCAACTTTTGTTTTCAAAGAAAACTGCCATGAGAGGAAATAAACCTAGCTGAAAAGATGATTCATGTTAATCAGTATGACTGGAATCAAAGGGGAACAAGGGACATTCATCTGGAAAAGCAAAGCTCCAGTAAAACTACATCAAGGCCACCTTCCTGGCGACTGCTTCCCATGACAGTTGGGTAGTTGTGTCCTCGTCCTTTTGTACAATACGCCTGCTTTGGATTATTTGGCATCATAGCTTGTAGACCATGGTCCTCATGGTGAGTTAAAGTGCATCTCTCCACTCATGGTAAGACTTATTTATGCTAAACGTTAAATACGGATATGAACAAGGCCTTTTGTCCATACTCTGCATTATTTTAGTCCAATACCACCAGTAACTATAGGGGCAGTGTTGCTGTCACTACCTGATATACAACCCATATCTAGTGTAAGAAAATACGAATAAGTAGAAAATACGATTGCTGAACTGGTAAAGCTTTGACTCTGCGCTGCCCCCTGGTGGATGGATGTCTTAACCACCCATGCCTACGTAAAGGAAGCATGACAGTATGCAGGCAGTGACAGTAACCACGTTTGAAATGCGTCTGAGTGGAGCGAGAATGAGGCTCTACATGTCGCTTTAGTCAGAATTCTCAGTCCTCCATCATCATCATCACCACTCTTGAAAGCTGAGAGCTGAAACTCATTCTTGAGTTGATGGTGTAAACTTTAACAGCATGTTTTTGAGGTAGATTTTCAGTGAATTCCGGCGTAGCCATTGACTTTTCCTCCTCTTTTTTTCACCCTTTCCCCTCTCTGGGTTTATTTTTTTCCTTGTACTTGTATCAGTGGGATTTGAACAGCTTGACACTTTCAACACAGACTTCTGCAAATACGCCAGGCTGACTTCAGAATGTTAAATAAATCAGATCACAACACGTCTCCTGTTTTTTCCTTCGCGTCTTCACAAAAACCGCAAAAAGGCATGCCTCCGTCGCCTCTGTGTAGAATCTACGCGTGTGTCAACCCCCGTGCATAGAAAAAAAAAGAAAACCTCTTATCATCGTGGCACAAAAGGCTGCTGCTGAAGGGATGCTGGCGCCGGCGCACACCTCGGGTCTCTGCTGTTTTCCCTTCTTTCCCCAGAGGAGAACGCCGTCTGTCTAGCAGCTGTCTCCCTCTCTGTCAGGGAGCTCCTGTTGGGTGGACTGATGCTGAAGGCTTGTTTACAGTTACCCCCGTGGGGGTGTGTGTGTGTGTGTGTGTTGGGGTTGGGGAACGCCGTGTGAAATAAGAGGCGGCTGAGCTGTTAGAGGGGCTAAGGAGGGATCACGCTATGTGACTGCATTATAGTTTAAAACCTCTAAATCCCCCCGGGAGGACTGCCGAGTCAGCGGCGCAGCCTTGTAAAAGTGTGCAGGTCTCGCCTCTCGCATCACAACGTCTGCTTGTCGGAACGCGGCGGCGTAATGAAACCTCGGTGCAGCTTAAGTGGAGGCTCCTGGCGGGTGGTGGGGTGGGGGGGCGAGCGAGCTACTGTATCCGGTTGAAACGGATCCTCCCGCCTGCGATCTGGCTTCATTGCGCATTAATGACATTGTGGCTGTCATCCTCCATTGGTGTCGGTTAACATGAGAAGATCTCCTCTCTGTCCAGCCATAAAATCCTCTTTAGCCCTGGAACGCATCCACCGAGAGAGGGGGGGGGGGGTAGGAAGGAGAAAGGGTCATATTAAGTCTAGACACGATTCATTCATTCCTTTCTTATGATTGGATTTCCCATACAAATGGGGACATATGTTTTCATCATGACGGCAAATGTCTTTGAAAGCAGCCCACACGTGAAATACAGAGCAGCTTTGCAACGAGAAGGATTCAGCACTGAGGAGCATGGTTCCTCTTTTATAGCCCTGCACAGCTTGTACCCGTTTTTTTCAACAGATTTAATTATGAGATTTTAAAAGGGAAGTGTTGCCCTACCTTAGATAGATGGAATAAATGTACGAAGAGAAAACGAGTATGACAATCATGTGGCAGCCACCAGAGAAATGCCAGCAAACATGCAATTTGTATAAACAACATTCCTGAGTGTACTTTGGGGGAGCAGGCGATGGAAGAAATATAACATTTCTATTTATTAATATATTTTTACAAGTCTTCACAGCTCCATTTTGCATAGCGAGATAACAACCAAAGGACATTTTAATGGCACCCCGCTGGTTCATCCTCTCATTCGGCACCCCCCGACTCGTCGACGTGGTGACGGATGGTGGCGAGCCGCCTGAGTCACTGAAGGTGTGGTTGTGTCTAGGCTCAACGTGATTGAACATCAGTAAACTGCTGGTGATGGTGCAAAATGTCTTCATGTATTGATTAAAGTCTCCTGCAACATTTTCGGACTCTGTCCTGCACCTGCTGACAGAAGTAAAACTCACCACCTCTGCAGAAGTGCATCAACATGCAAGTAGCTCATTAAGGATCCTGACTGTTTGTATGTCAGTAGGTTGATGGGTTTGGAATTAGAATTGGTTGAATGATCGCCACTTTTCCCTCAAGAAAGAAGAAAGGATGGTTTAATGTGTTAAGTGCATTACCTGTGTGGTTCCAGTGAGGACTTTGGATTAGGCTCTTTTTATGCAATTAATGCAACCAACAAATGGTTGGGTTAATTGCAATCCCCTAAATTTTAACCGATAAGAACCCTTTCTTCTTAAAGGAAAATTATGTGGGTTATACCATAGACCAAGTGGGCCACATACAACACATTTCTAAAGTTTTTTTCAGAATAATACTTTTTATTCCCAAAGATATTTTGCCATATATGTAACATTTGTGTTGGGCATTTGTGTCACATTTGTGGGGTCTTTTATTAATTTCCACTAAAATGCAGCCACGTTATTTCTGAATCGTTACCATAGAACGGTGGAAACGGAACACAGCTGGACATTTGTGAATGGAATCATAACTGATGACATGAAATCAGGAAGCTGCATGTTGAGCATCTGGACGTCAAATGAAAAGCTTTTCAGTATTTCCATTCAGATAAGAGATTGCCAGTGATGAAGAAAGAGTATCCTCACATTTGCGTAAACCCTCTAATCATGTACAATTTTGACTCGCTGATGGATGCTTATTTCTACTTTGTCAGCTTTCTTTAATTCCACCCCATTACATATGGAAATATTGTACTTTCTGGCTCCAGACTCCCTGGGATTTGTTGTATGCATACAAAAGGCTTATTTCTCCCGAACGTTGTTCACAAATTAGTTTAAAGCCGCATTAGTGCGCACTTCTCCTTTGCCAAGATAATCCATCCACCTGACAGATGTGGCATATCAAGATGCTGATTAAACAGCATGGTTATTGCACAGATGTGCCTGGGGCTGGTCACAATAAAAGGACACTCCACAATGTGAGGTTTTATTTGAATAAAAGAATGTTTTTAGGCATTGAACTATGGATTTCACTGATTTTTTTTGTGAGGAAGAAAACCATTCAGTGTATGTTGTTTATAGGCAATAACCTAAACTGCATGGTAAAGTCTGGCATAATAAGTCAATGGAATTTTAACAGACGCAGTATACTGTGAAAATAAACACATTTTCCAATTTCTTACTGTGGCACAGTGTCAACTGTCTATTTATTGGCGTATGCTAAATGTATGCCAGAAAAAAAAGTAATAGTAAATTGCCTGTCTGTGAAACGTACCTGACTTTTGATGATTCATATTGAACTTGGGAGCTGTACATACCTTTATGCAATCTAATGTGATAATGTGATTTACATAACGCCACCTACACCTATCGTGTAAGCCACGTTTGTTTAAAAAATGGATTTTGCCGCCACGAATGTACTGGAAAACGCGCGGAATGCCAGACTTAAGACTTCTTAGTTGCTTTTTGGAAGCAGAAGTCGCCATATTTGGACAGGTTGTGGAGCTGGGGAGGAGCTGTGCTTAGCGTACAGCTACTTTTAATTATGCAGAACTCCGATCCTTGAATTTTAAACAGAAAAATCCCCCTCCATACAGTTGTCACAAATAGGAAAATTAACACCTGATTGATATTTATGATGCCACAGAGGCTGAGATCTTGTGTGTTAGTTGTTTTTAAAACAGTCAGTCCTGTAATTACCAAAAAGCTTGAAAAAAGTGGTTGTGTTTTTTTTTGTTAAACTAATTCCTTGCCTCATTAAAGCTTTCACAGCTTTCATCCCCTTTGCCCTCAGTTTGTTAAACAAGATTTCTCCTAAAAAGTTGTAGTTTTAAGGCCGATCCGAGATCACCCCGATGACACGTTGGAGCTTATTTCTCAAACGTTGGAGGGCATTATAAAGTAAACTCATCTTCATTAGCAAAAATCGGTGGAGTGCCACTCCTGTCTCTGATCTGAAAATCTTCCTCCACCACGGTAAATTACAAACTGTGTCCGAAACCTCAATGCTTCATAAAACATGGTCCACTTTAACTTTTGCGAATACGTAACTCATGGCGGATAAATGCATGTGCTCCTTACTTACTTTTGCCCCCATTTCCCCTCACTTAAGCCCAATGCACACAAGCGGGCCACCGATAATTCACCGGAATTGAATGTGCATCCAAGGACATGCTTTAAATCAGTATTAGAGATTAAAGATGCAATAAATCTCCGACATACGGCGTGAGACGCGCAGCAGCCTCTGCCCAGTCGGCCTCACTTCCACTCGTATGATTCATCCACGGCCAGTTTCAAACCCAACGACGACGCAGGAAAAGCACCACGTGCGCTAGCAACTTTCCTCGTTAGCTATTCATCACGAGCAACACAGGCGGCGAATTGTCCTCCAACTGCTCTGCTGTCAATTTGTAAAAGCAGCATGTAAATATAATTAAATGATGACACAACCCGAATTATATAAGACCCCCGTAATGGAGTTTGTGACCTCGTTCCGTTTCCCCGCATGAACATTTCTGACAGATGGCTGCAGAAGACGTGGACTACAACGGGACAGGAGCGGGAGGGAATAAAGGTGATAATATGGGGCGCTGTGACCCCCTGACTCGCTCCAGGGAGTAATAAAGGAAATCAAACCTGACCGTATGGGTGAGCTGTTTTTTTTGTTGTTTTTTTTCCCAGGCAGGGGCCAGACAAAGTAAGACACCCAGAACACGGAACAAAAGCCATGAGTCACATTTAGTGGGAGAAAGATGAAGGGCTGAGAGGGGAATACGAGTAAACAGGATTATGGAACAAGCCCCCGGGCAAATGAATATCTTCTAGAGGTATATCCGACAAATAAAGATGAATCAACCCCCCGTGGGTTGAAGAAAGAAACTCGTTCCACAACCATTAAAAGTGTTCTTGTAGTAGTAATATCTTTTTGTCTTCATGTTACTGCATCCTCCTGTATGTGTGTGTGTGTTCTGTAATGGAACATCCAAAAGCTTTAATTACTGAGCCACCAATATTACCACATTGATTATCATTGCAGGGGTCAATGAGCTCAAGGTGCCTCCCTCTTCTCTCTGCAGGCGACTTCCAAGTGATGGACTAAAGGAGACGTTGTTGGGGGGGGGGGTTAAAGGGTTAAAACGGGATAGAGTCTTCCCCATTTGCTCCCTCTCCTGACGCGTGAGTGTCTGCTAACAAGCAGCGCCGGGCGCTTTAACCACTTTATCGCCTGACTCAGGAGCTTCATTAGGTCGAGGCGAGGTGAGGAGAAAAAGTGGAAGGGAAGGGGATTGAAAGGCCATGGCCGGGAGAAGGGGGGGCAATTAGTAACCCCCCCAGCCATACGTGCTCCTCTGCACGCCTCTGCACTGAGGCTCTGCAGTGCTGCTGCTACATGTTCCCGTGCACTTTTTTTTGTTTTTTTTTACTTACAAGAATCCCTGCAGTAGTATTTACGCCGTAGTTTTTGTTGTGGTATGCGTCGTGGCAGTTTTATGAGGCAATTTCTTTCAGGATGTGAGAGTGTGTGGGTGTGTGAGTGGGTAGTAAGGGAGGAGGAGGAGGAAGAGGAGGTCCAGGGTAGATATTTACACCATGTAAGCACAATGCCCTTGTATCTGGCCTTGAACCTTTGCTGCGTTTCATCTCCCTCGCCGCGCTATCAAACATGACATAACAGCGCAGCTAATTCCAAAAGTGGAGTGGCTGCTAGTCCACGATTTAGTTCTTTTCTCAGACGGGATGAGGATAGAGGAGGGGGTTCTATCCCTGCTGTTCTGTATGCTGCACACAACACGAATACTATTGTGTGCAATAAAATACCATTTTTGTGTGTGCACTGTACATAATTGCCACTAATGGATGGTGCAGTTCCACAGCAGATGTATGTTCACTGATATTTATTTCACTATCACCATAAATGTATGCAGTTTTTTAATGTGATGTATGTAAAGAGTTGATTATTGGCATAGAGAGCGGTAGCGAGGATTCTCTAAATACCAAGGTCAACATTCTGTAATATACAACACACTGGCATACTGAGTCATAATTAAGCTATAACGTATATGGCTACAGCCCTCTTGGTATATTGTAAAATTGATCATTGCCTTGTGGGCATGGTAATGATGCAGTATTTAGCATTTATTTAGTATTTTGCCTCCCTCGAGGTGTGATGCGTAAACCTTGTGAAAGTTAGCCACCAGATGGTATGTTTTCTAATGGAAATACTTAATGCAGTTATGAGTTATAATTACTTCTGCCCGCAAGTTTCCCGTAAAGACATTTTGTTTGATTTGATATTAGTCATTTGCATATGGAGAGAGAAGTGACTCCACCTGGGCAAATTGAACAGATGGAAAATGGCCTATGACGACAATCTTGCGTAATTGCATGTTGACGTTAATTTGCTGTCTCTAAAATCAACATGTAGGAGATAAAGCAATAGTCTAAACCGACTGAATATCAAAAGCATGTGTGAGAATCTGTGCTTGCCATGAAAAACATAAAAAAGAAACTTGACAGGCCTTTTAATAGAGCATAGTTTGGTTCGTCCATTCTGCGCTACTGTAGAAACGCAGCATGGAGGTTTTGCAGAGCGAGAGACATGCTCGCCATATAGATAAAAAAAATAAATAGTAAAAAGTTAATAAAAACACCTAAATATATTCCATTTCTGCAGAGGCTGTTCTATCAGATGGTGCAAAATGCCACAAAATCTTACAACCTGTATGAAAACTTTACTAACTTGTAATCAAAAACCTCCATCTTTAACCTTTTACCAACGGCCTCAGGATGAAAGCCCTGCAAAATGAAAATTTGAACACCCTCGGCAAACGGGTAAAATCCTCACGATATGAATGAAAGCACTAGAACGGCTATGAATGGATCTAGAGGTGAGACTGTGTTGTCAAATGCTTGGTTACAGAATCAGCATCATTTGCATTTTAATATTTTGAGAAGATAACCGAACCGCTGGTTTCTTCTGGATTATTTTTTTACAAGATCACGTACACACACACACACACACACACACACACACAAATAAAAAAGGACTGACATGTGATGCTAAATGCCAGCCAGGTGGTCAGCTTCAGGCAAAGCTGCAGAAAAGGTTTTACCTGTCAGAACAATGCCTCATCCAGACTTCAGGCAAATGGCTTTCAATTAGAATTCCTGCAGCTGCGCCTGCTGGAAACTGGTTATTTTTCAGATGTGAATCTTTGCAGCGCTGGTTGGCTTCGTGTAACTGATGAGGGTTCAGACATCCGAGCTGTTTTATCTCAGGTTTAGTGGTGTAAAACAGCTTTCTCATGTCGATTCAACAGAATCTGACCAAGTTCGCTTAGTACTCGATTAAGTTTTTTTCTGAAATCACATTTTCAATTATTAATAATTATTCAATTGCAAATTTTAATGCCTCAAAAGGGGCACGAGAGGTGAGTATATAGAGATTTTGAAGTTGCTGTCCTAAAGGATCCAGCACATGTCCAACATATTTATTATAAGGAGGAGATTAATGAAGAAACGACCAAGATGTTTTTTGTTTTTTTGTATTCAACTTTCCGCCTACTTGAGAGCAGAATAGTGACTTTGTCGCTTTGCTAATGATGTGTAGATGGGATAAACTGTTGAAAGACAGAAAGGTATCTGTTTCAAGATATATCCAAGTGGCCTGGGTCACCCTTAAAAAAAAAACTGATCTGTGTTGTTCAGACTGTCATTCATAAAAAAGATCAGATACAGGTCGCATAGGGCATTTAGGTCATTCCGCCTGCAGTCTGAATGTAGTCTTAAGGAAATAGCATGAAAAAAGATTCAAAATCTGTTGTTGTTATGGAAGAACTACAGCTTTCACTAAAATATTAAACTACTAAAGAGTTTAAAATACCAGGATATTTATAGTTTCATGACATAATGCAGAATACCGTGCTGTGGAATCAGTTGTGTGGAAGAAATGTTCCAGCTGCAGAAAAAAAAGATGCAGTGGCATGCACAGAATTTTTGGAGGGAAGGGGCAAAAAAGGAAAAAAGGCACATAAAGCATGTCTATGCCACTCAAGAGGACACTTTAGCACATGTTTTGGCTTCCATGAGGGCATTTAAGTGCATGTTTTGACTCCTAGAGGGCACTTTAACACACTCTTCAGCTCCCAAGAGGGCACTTTCCCATGCTTTGTTCTTCCCAAGATGGCACTTTACCATGTTTTTTAGCTCGCAATAGGGCACTTTACAATGCTTTTTACTTCCCAAGAGGGCACTTTACCATGCTTTGTTCTTCCCAAGAGGGCACTTTACCATGTTTTTTATCTCCCAAGAGGGCACTTTACCATGTTTTTTATCTCCCAAGAGGGCACTTTACTGTGCTTTGCTCTTCCCAAGATGGCACTTTACCATGCGTTGTTCTTCCCAAGAGGGCACCTTACCATGTTTTTTAGCTTGCAATAGGGCACTTTACCATGCTTTGTTCTTCCCAAGATGGCACTTTACCATGCTTTGTTCTTCCCAAGAGGGCACCTTACCATGTTTTTTAGCTTGCAATAGGGCACTTTACCATGCTTTTTACTTCACAAGACTACTTAAGCACTTGTTTTGGCTCCTAGAGGGCACTTTACCATGCTTTGCTCTCCCCAAGATGGCACTTTACCATGCTTTGTTCTTCCCAAGAGGGCACCTTACCATGTTTTTTAGCTTGCAATAGGGCACTTTACCATGCTTTTTACTTCCCAAGAGGGCACTTTACCATGCTTTGTTCTCCCCAAGAGGGCACTTTACCATGTTTTTTATCTACCAAGAGGGCACTTTACCATGCTTTGTTCTTCCCAAGAGGGCACTTTACCGTGCTTTGTTCTCCCCAAGATGGCACTTTACCATGCTTTGTTCTTCCCAAGAGGGCACCTTACCATGTTTTTTAGCTCGCAATAGGGCACTTTACCATGCTTTTTACTTCCCAAGACTACTTAAGCACTTGTTTTGGCTCCTAGAGGGCAGTTTACCATGCTTTTCAGCTCTCAAGTGGGCACTTTACCATGTTTTTCAGCTCTCAGAATGGCACTTTCCCATGCTTTTTTCTTCCCAAGAGGGCACTTTACCATGCTTTGTTCTTCCCGAAGAGGAACTTTACCATGCTTTGTAGCTCTCAATAGGGCACTTTACTATGCTTTTTAGTTCCCAAGACTTTACTTAAGCACTTGTTTTGGCTCCTAGAGGGCACTTTACCAATACTTTTCAGCTCTCAGAAAGGAACTTTACCATGCTTTTTAGTTCCCAAGAGTTTACTTGTTTTGTTTAAGTTTCTAAAGGGCACTTGCCTGCCATTAAGTCTCGTAAGCACATGTTTTGGCTGCTAAGCTCCCAAGTTTCACTGGAATTCATCCAGAAAAGCCAAAACACAAAAAAACAACCATCTTCACAGGATAATGTCACAGCAGAGATCTGGTGCCACTGCTACCATCGATGAGGCCGTGGATTCGGTCATAACAACATTTGGAGGTGAACGGCACCGATGGGGCGACATCACAGTTGCAAACTCAGCCGCTTATTTTCAAAAGGTTCTTTGCGATTTCCATCAAACAGACCAGCTTTACAATGTGTCAGAGCAGCCGCGTGGCGCCAATATCACAACTAATGAGACCGAACGTCACGCTGTGGGATCAGAAAACATTACAGCCGAGGCCGATTTGTTCCTCTAAGGACACACACACACACACATAAAAAAACACATAGGTGTAGTAGAAGAAGGAAAGTTGTAGGACGGAGAATAACAACCGAGATCATTAAACCTGTGAGAAATTGAAACATCGGGACATGCGGCCGGTAGATTTGAGGGCGCATCTGCTTTTACTAGTAGCAATTTAGAAAAAACAAGATACCGAAATGGGGGCAATTTCTTTTCTGCCAGCTCCCGATGGTCAACACGGCTGTAACTGCCACGCTGCCTGTCCCCGTTTTTTTGTTTTTTCATTCCTGCGTGTTACAGCGTTTGGAATATCCCGCTTTCTGGTCGATTATATTCCCTCAGCTTCTGTGGTTGTTTTTTTTTTTTTTGAGGGGGGGGGGGAGCAAGAAATGAAAAGCTCTCAGATATGCATACTGAACAAACGCTGTGATTTATATTCCTTTGGATGAACAGGGTGCATCACACACACACTCGCACACACACACACTCGCATCTGTTACCAGGGAACAGGGGATGAGACGGAAAAAGAAAAGGGAGGGGGGGGGATAAATTGATGCTTCTCTCAAGAAAGCGAAAAGAAGACTTTGCATTGAAGATGCACAGTTGAGTCGTGTTGCCGGGGTCTATTTTTGGCTCACCCCCCCTTCCCTAATACCACCCCCGTTCTTCAGATTCTCTCGAGTCGCTGTCTTGTGTGTCACTTCCTGCTTAGCGTATCCGTCCCCATGCATTGACCCCCTTCCATCGCTCCCTTGACACCAGATAATTCACTCTTCCCTCACCTCTAACCTCCCCCCCTGTGATGTATGTCACCGAGTCAAACACCGGGCCGAGCCCTGTATCATCCTGCATATTGCATATTGACAAGGGGGGACGGTGAAAAATCGCACTGCCTCTTCTCCCCATCTTTTTTTTTTTTTTTGCTCAGACCTGAGAAATCGCGCACCGTGAAGGTGATTGAATCGGCGCTCCAGCCATCACCGACTCCCAGAGAGAGAGAGAGAGAGAATTCATCAGACGTGGGCGCCGAAGTCGAGCACCCGATGGCCCATTAGGCCCCCGGCAGGTCGATGGTTAACTAATTGAGGGGAGCTCCGACGGCGACTTCTTCTACTTCTTCTTCGCCCATCCGTCCCGATCAACTGCGATTGAATGATCAGTCAAAAAAAAAAAAAAACGCAGTCTACTGGAAGCTCAACCTTGATTGGTCCAGGTGAGCGATGCGTTGAATGAATCTGATATGAGACGTAATGAATCATGGGGATAAGGTTTTTTTTCTTCTCCCTCCCGCTGCTTATTCATTTATGCAGGCGTGAAGTAAAGGAAACACTTGTCTGGTAGCTCAGGGGTCTCAGGTGAGCTCCGCGTGTTTTCAGACGAGTGATGAATGATTCTGGAGCTTAAACGCGTCCCAGCGTACAAAGGCAGGGCTGTACTTACTGTATAGGAATATAAGAAACTGTACTAGCCAGCAGTCGTTTTTTTAGATGGAGCGATAAGCCTTTTGACATGAAGAAAGCTGCGTTTGGAGAATTTAAGCATATTAAACCCATGCTTGTTGAGAAGCAGCCTTTGTATTTTATGTGTGTGTGTGTGTGTGTGTGTGTGTGCACGTTTTTCCACTCTTGTAAGAAACCCCTTAGTTCTTTCCCATTTTAACCTACATCTTTTTCATTATTTCAGAGGCCTGTGCTTGTGGAAAATTCATTTTCAGGCTGGGTGGGAGATGGATTTCTATTGGAGGTGGTCAGCTTGTCAATTTTTAAACATTTTCGATAAAACCTGAAAGTAGTGGAATGAACAGAGGCAATGCATTCATCATGAGGTGGCCCAGCAACCGGGATGAAGGGATAAAAGCCGACACAAACGTATACGGGCGACATGAGGGAATTTAGCCGCTGGGATGAAAAGCTCCACCGATATGATCTCAATCTGTTTAGTGGAGAATCTTGTAATTTGCCGCGATGGAGATTAATGAAATTGTGCTACAGAGGGAGAAAATTATGCATTAAATTTATTATTGAAAATGTTCATTATTTAAGTCAAATTATCCTCGGCGAGAAGAGTAACGCGTTTGGTTATGAATGATTCTGCTGAGTGCGAGTTGCTGTTCTGGCTATTGGACAGTATTCATCCTGATAATAATAAGATAATATTATTACAGCATAGGATTTACATACATTTTAAATATTAGCCTAAAGTAAAGATTTTGAAATGTGAGTGACTTTACCTTAGTGAAGCTGTATGTTAAACCTATTCACCCCCCATAGAATTGATTGATCATTATCATGTCTTTCAAACATGACCACATTAAGAATGTCAGAATTTCCCCACTTTACATAATTGTCAGGGTTTACTGTAAGAATCTTGCCACTGCAAAAAAAAAAGTAGGAAATTTGCATTTTTTTCCTTTTTACACTATAGATAAGTTGGGCTGAAAGTAATGGAATTCAAAGCATCAACAGGTGAATAGCATTGCAAAATTCTGAACAACTAAAATTTACCTGAAATTACCAAATAGGGTTTAAATTTACCATTGGATCCTTTTTGCATGCTGGGCGTAGGTGTATATTTTTGATAATTAACCACTGAAAAAAAAGCAAAGTCTAATCTATTTCATTAAAGAAAAAAAAATCAAGAAAGAAAACGTGACTACAGACGCTGCATATTTATCTGCTTTTTGTTCTGTTGTGCTCAAATGACGTTAAAGACGACCCTTTTAGGTCTTATTGTTGATCACCATGGCTCCAGTGCAGCAAAAAAGAAAAGAAAAGCATGACATGGAATTCAATCTTCGTCATTAAATGTGCAAAAGGATTTTTGAATGACCATTTTTTGTAGTATGAGCAAGGTATGGAATTAAATTGCTGCCTGGTCTCAAATAAAAGCCTGATCTGTTGAGTGAACAAAAGCCGGCTATGATATGGTAATTTAAGGTAATATCATAAAGATGTCATGGAAAACATTTTTTTGTTTTATTTACACATCCAGCAGACATTAACCTGGAGTTGTGTTGTCTTCACCGGCTCCCGAGGGGATTATCTGTCTCTTCTGCAGCTAAATGCTCCAGCATGTCTCCTGTTCATGCTCTGATTTCATCTTTAACATCATAAGCGATGCACGGCGTGCATTCCGCGTGCCTACAAGTTATTTTTCGCAATGCAAATAGATTTTAAAGAGAGCCGTCTTGCTCGCATGTGCACGGTTAATGGGAACAGGCTAAATACATTTCACTTCTCACCGTGGCTACACTTTATTTCTGACGCGGTGAAAGCAATTTTCAATCCAACCCACAACTGCTGCTGCACACTTGTCTGATTATGCTTATAGAATAAATTCACTTCTTGGTGTCAAATCTTTTGAAGTATTGCGTTGCATTGCCTTGTGGTTATGTGTATTGAGGCTTATTGTAGATACGTTGTTGTACGAGCATATCTGTTTTTATTAGGAAATAAAACAGGAGAACTTCCTCATGGATTTACTGTGAAGGCATGAGTCATTCTTTGCACCCCTTTGGCCCCCTAAGGAGAAAATAATCCGGGCTCCATGCCTGTTTTTTTAAAGCTGTGAGACTGAATAAAGATGAAGACAGGGACTTATATCCTTTCAGCTTGTCTCAAAATACACAGTATGACGCTGACATGTCAGATAT